>JAZGVS010000572.1:0-13595 GCA_037356235.1 Bacterosira constricta
ATGGTGGGCGCGACAAGAGCCGTCCAAGCACACGTCCAACTATCTCCGTGCGGTGTATTAAGAGATTGTATGTCCAGCGAAGCCATCGGTGATATGAGTTGGTTGAAACAATGTACTATTGTCCTCCTGGAACAATTGCCAGAAAAAAAGAAAGGATGAAGAGTTATCACAGATGATATCCGCTCTTTGTGCTTGTGCTATACTGATACTGACATTTCACCTGAGACAATGTGATCAGGGAGCGTGAAACATCAAGAATTCATTGCCTGTTTTTGCTATCCATGTCTTGCGCTCAATATCAAGATCCAAGGAAATGGGATCAATCGTACGAAATTAGAGGCTCATAACGCAAAGCAAAAAGTCAACGCTGACGAAGAAGACAATCGCTACAGGCAGAAAGACGTGTCGTGGCATATCAGAAGGTACGCAGGCAGTGAGAAAGAAGTGCAAATTTTGCAGATAAGCAAGAGTATAGATTTGCAGATTGAAGGATCAATTCTATAAACCCATCTTTGTTCTGTATATCTTATCTCTAATCCTTAAAAGCCATCACTAAAGTTTCCATTTTGGGCAGTTTCTAACAGCAAAAAATCTGACAAGTCAGGATGGGGGAGGTGATGCACGCAATACGTAGAATCAAGGTGCCGCGCCCTCATCTACACTGATTTTATTGCTGCTGTTCACATCTTCAGAGGAATGCCAACTCAACGCAGCAAAATCTTTAAGACTAGCTCGTTTGCTAGAACGATTGGGATCACCAACAACTTGAGTTTCTTCTATTTTAACCAGCTCTGCATCATCTTCTTTGGACACCATCTCTGTTGTTGGAGGTGTGGATTCTTTACGGACGAAAATCTGTGTCCAACGTACGCTCGACACATGAGTTGAGAAATTAGACAGTTGTGAAGGCATTGATATATTCAAGACTTTAGCCATTGATAGAATTCTTGAATTTCTCTGTTGCTTTCGAAGTGCTTTGTACTTAGGTCGGACATATACGAATGCATTGCCTAGGCCTTGTAGGGGCTGAGCACATGCATGGAACACTTATAGTATGGGAGGTGGTGAATAAAAGAGTTTTACAGCTGTAAATATGAAAAATGATTGGAGTTGAATGAAAGCTATAATAAAAAGCCAATAACTCACAATAAAAACCAGATGGAAGACCCCCACCACCAAAGGAAGCAACAGCTACTATAGACATAGGGATATACATCACAAGAAAAGCAGCGGTGTACAATATCCCCTGTATGGTGACTTGAATTGTTTTCTCCCGATTTCCTTCTCCTCCCATGATCCTAGAGAGACTACCCTGCCTCCCTACAGGGCTGACATGACTACTTTCTTCTCCTCTAATGACGGGAAGACTTCTTTCTTGTCCCCCAACAATGGCCCCTCCGATTATGAAGCTGTCCATTCGTTTTTCAGCTAGATAAACAAACTAATTGGTTGAATTGTTGATCAACTTGTGAGATTGAATATAGCCAAAACATATATTGAACCGATGTGAATAAAGTGAATGAAGTCTCACCTGCATCAGCGCCACCATGAAGTAAGTGAGAACTATCAATGATAATGTTCCCATCCCGACACCAATGATCAGTGTTGATGTATACGCAATACTGCCTGGTTGACCAAAAGCAGGAAAGCAATACCAGGTTGGAAGAGATGGGTCATCATAGGGGTTGATTGCTGCCCTGGTTGTCGTGGCCCAAAATAAACCAAAGGCCCAAGGATAACCAAAAAGGAGAACCTTCCACTTCCATGTTCTTAACACAGATTCAGGCTTATCTTGGCAAACTATTAACCAATCTGATAATTGATATTTTATGTGAGAAGTGAAAGGTTCTCCTGAATACAAAATACTAATAGAACTGCTCACATGTAAGAGCCAGAAAAGCGTTCGTTACTGTTCCAGCTGTGAAAGCTATGCCCACTAAAAATGCCTGTGCTGCACACGAAGCTTCGTTACCAGCCGCCAAGGGAAATCCATACCCAGCTGGTACCATCCACCTATCAATACAGAAATGCATAAGAATAGAAAGTTATTTCAGAAATAATAGGAGATAAAACCAATAGGTAAAAGACAAAGCAGAAATCTGCACACACCGATATTATAGCAATGACTTGAACTTACGAACCAATAAAATGCCAGAAGAAACTGGTACCAAGATCAGAAAAACTCATGCTCAAAATCAAAAGATTAGTTGTGGCAAGATGCTCACTTGATCGCTTTTTCCGCCACCGTTTGAAAATATCACGTACTATGAATGATGAGCTGATGAAGGATATGGTTCCACTCACTTTGGCAGCTATGACCATGCCGAAGTACAATTGATAGGTTGTTAGCCCCATGTTTATCAATCTCTAGATCAATGGATGATTGGACTAGCTCGTCAACACTTCTGGCACTTGGCACTGCAATGATTTGACGCACTAGACACTACCTAGCTCGTCAACACTTCAATGCTGGCTTCTTATTTTTGTGGCCTTGGTTTTGGTTATCAGCTTCTAGTACATAGCGTGTTGATATTGTGAACATTGTGAGCTGGGTCCGCTATTGTATTGATTTGTGTTAGGATCGCGGGACGGCCGTTGCTGCTGTTTTTGGAGGTTCCGTTGGGCGCCAAGATATTGTAATTTTGGGTGTTTTGAGGTCAACAACGAGGGCAATGGAGAAGAATACATGGCGTCCTTGTTGACTAACTCAGGCGAATGGGGACGAAAATTACTGTGGCCGCTCATTCCGGTGTTCTTTATCCTTGGTGGAGGCCACGGAGGTATAAGAGGAGGGGGTAGTTGTTGGAGGGGATAGAGCATGTGGCAGATATTGTGAAGAATTCCCACTTGCGTGGCTGGCCCCATTATTATCACAGAAGGCCGCTTACCCGCGCTGTTGGTTCCCGTTGCTAGTGGGCTGATGGCCGTGACTTGCCTACCAAAGAATTTCCGGAAGGGATCCCTCAAATTGCTTTGAAGGCCAGGAAGAACTTGGTCGTCAAGCGCGATGGTCCGTGTGACCATTTGGAGCTTGCTGGTGAGGATGGAAGTTAGTCCCTTTGAGTCGCTGTACCGTTCCTGGTTGGGGTTGGACATGAGGAGAGCTGGTTTAGATTGGGTGGCTGTGGAGTGCTGATTTCTTACCCGCTGATGGGTAATTTTGCAAACTGGGCTTGTAGATCGAATTCGAGCGCGGCGGTTGATGCTGCATGGTGGGGGGGTTGAGGCGGTGGTGGTGGTGATGTTAGGAGGTGGTGTTTCCGTTTTGCGGTAATTTGGTGGCATTGTCATGGTGGAGTAATTTTTACTAGTTAAAGGTTCATGGTTTCGGTTTCGACAAGTTCGTTCGCCGAATTGTGATGTGTGGTGTTAAACACAACACATAAAAGTAGACAACAGTCGAGGTTGATGTCACTGATATCGCGGTAAGAGAAGTTATAGTGCATCTTGCAGTGTTGATGACATGGTAATGAAACAGGAACCATAAGATCTGCCTCGATCTGTTGCAAAACAGAAGTTACGGTTAGATTAGGAACACCTTTTGCTGTGCATCAAGTACGGAATAACAGGTTTGGCTACATCGAGCGAAGAATGTTTTGTCAATAATAACTTCAATTGTTAATTCTTAAAACATACAGCAAGATGCGTAAAGCACTAATCTACAACACAAGGTCAACTATAAACACAAAGATTGCCGACCATTCACTAAACTCAATCTAGAGGAACACAACTCATCACAACTTCATATGGCTAGCTTCAAATCAGAAACTTAAGCCATGGCACCTCCCTGACGACTAAGGTCAGCCTTGGCACCCTTGGTAAGCTGAGAGTGCAACATGGCAGCATATCCAGCAAGTCCAACACTTCCAAGAATGAAGAAGGTAAGGGCAAACTTCTGTCCACCGCTGGTAGAGGATCCTCCTCCAAGAGTGGTACGTCCTCCCGAGACGACAATCTCTCCAGTCTGGTCGTAGTGTCCGGCCGCAAGGGAAGAGATGAAGTCGCACACGAGCTCCTCGTTACGGACCTGGTTATCATAGTTATCGTAGGAAACAATTCCAGCCTCGAATCCGTGGCTGGACTCGCACTTGCCGCCAGCCTCGTAAAGGGTCTCGCAAACCTCATTGACCTCAGCCTCCTGATCGTCACCATTGTTTTCGTCCTGGTCCTGGTCCATGAGACAGGAAGCGACACACTCGCCCTCGGCAAAGGTCTGCTTGAGGAGATGGTACGAAAGCTTCATGCTGTAACCATCATCGTTCTTCATGTAGTTCTCAATCTCCTTTGTTTCATCGTAGTTGGAGCACTCCTCATCGGTGAAGATACCAATCTGGATGCGGCTTCCGGAACTGGCGCACATGGCCCCGGCGTAGTAAACATTTCCGTAGTTGTCCTCGTAATCGAGCTGTTGGCACTCGGTGTACTCACTAGCATCCATGTAACCATTCTCCTCCATGTTCTCAATGTTCTGGCACTCAGAGTAGCAAGTGGCGGTATCGACATTGGTGCACGCGTACGCGTCGTCGTTCTCCTCGGCCTCTTCGCCATTCGCCTCGGCCTCAGCAGCCTCGACCTCGGCCTCGTAACATTCGTTACAGGTCTCGCAGTACTGTTCCTGGACCTCCTCCTTGTAACCCAAAGTGGCCTCGAGGTAAGTGGCCATATCGACAATGTACTCTCCGTAGTTGTAGTTGCAGCTGCTGCAGCTCGTGTCGGGACACAAGCGGAAGATGACAAATCGCTTGGTGGTTAGAATGGTGTCGCTGTCCTCCCCTCCGCCATCTTCATCGGCGTCGTATTGCTTGACGAACTGGCACTTTTCGAACTTGATGGAGTAGCCCGTGAGGTCAACTTCTTGTTCTTCGTCACCGTCGAGCTTACGGAGGGCCTTGGCGCCGGACATGAGCTTGGCGTTCATGTGGGCCTTGGCGGTGTTGCGGCTGACCTTTGGGGCGAAGGGGTTGGCGGCGGAGTAACCGAGGGCGGAGACGAGGAGGGCGAGTGAAAGCTTCATGATTGATTGGTGGTGTTGGTAGTAAAGAGTAGTGGAAGTACTGGTGCTGGAGAGCGAGGGAATTAATCTGAATTAATTATGAGAATATGAGCGATGTCGCTTTGGCTTTGTTCGGAAGGATTGGTGTGCTCGCGTTGAGATGTGGATCTTTGATTGAAGCGATCTTCTTGGCCCGTTTGATTGATGTACATATCTAAAACAACTGATATTGTGCTGTCGCTTCTCGCTTCTCTCTGTTTTCTGGCGTTGGGTATTGCGTCATCATCCTCGTCCTCGCCAAATAATGATCACATTATTAGACGAAGGGTCGTCAGTCGATGCACCAAAGAGGAGGTGAACGGCGCGCGGTTGCCCATCACATCGGCAACTGAAAGGAGGCTTTTGCCGTGGCTGTGACCAAGGCTGTGACAGGCTGTGACGGTGGCGAAGAGGAGGAGGAGGGGCGGATGTTTTCTGGCGGCATAAGGAGGAGGCGAGAGGTTCATTATCATTATGGATCATGGTTCTGCATTAGACAGTGGACTACTCTACCATATCACGCGTAGTCACATAAAATCACAAGTCAAAATTATGTGCATGCTTTTTTTCGAATAATTTTATCAGACCTCGCGCGACCGCATCCCAAGCGCCAAACCTATTCATCGACCATCTTCTCAAACCCACCGCCAAAATTCAATCCAATAGATGATGCAATTAATGACACGATTTAACAGTTCAACTGCTTAGATCTCAGCAACTACTTGTGTATACTAGGCGTTCAGAATACCTGTGCATAGAGCTTACAGTTGTCTATGCCCAGATACTCTGACCTAATTCTGGGTTCTTTTAGTTAGTGAGAGCTAAGGGATAAACTACCTGAAAGGGCCTGAGCGAGCTAAAGTATGGCGCACAACCTCAACAATGACAATCTCCCAATGCCATTGTCACATATTGTCACGTCCTTCCCCATCGCATTATCATCTAAAACTGCGCTTCAACTTTGCAAGCTATCGCCTGTGTCTACTGTGACGCTGGGATCTTCAATAAGGTGGCATATAACTCAACTATTATCATCACGATGGATGATATTTCTGCTGACCCATTCGCCTCATCCATCGCTGCACGTCCGGACTATGCAACCGTCTCAATCGATTCGCGTCCCAATGATTCAGTCGATTCGATTGCTGCTGGGCGTCCAAATGTTGCCACTGTATTAGGGGCAGATAGCACTGAGAATGCAGAGCCAGAGCCAGAGCCAGAACAGCCTCAGCCTGAGCGTGTCATAAGGAGGAGGAAGAAGAGTAGTGGTATTAGTAGGAAGGCCAATGGAAAGAGTACCAAGACATCCAACAATCCTGGACTTCCATCTGATAAGAGGTCTACTCTAATCAGTCCGGTCAAATCCAATGGCAAAGCCAATGGCAAAGCCAAACCAACTCTAAAATCTCTGAACGCACTAACCATTAGACAAGCAATAACCATTCAGACATTGGAAGACAAGGTGCTATTATTGGAATTATCAATCAAATGCCTGACCGACGAGAACAAGGCAGCACACAGAGATAACAAGGAAATAGCAAAATCATGTGACCAAAAAATTGCTGCTGCTGACAAGGCAGTCGAGAAGTATCGGGATCGTATGTCCACCAAACAAGATGAATTTATACAATCACGTAAGAAGAAGGAAGATGATACAAAAAAGAAGATCAATCGGAAGGACATCAAACAGTCAGAAGTGAATGAAAAGAATCAGTTATTGTTAGATGCAGCAGAGGTGAAGCACCAAGTAGAGCTTACGAAAGCTCATTCGGATCACCGGGATAGTATGTATGCAGCAGAAGAGAAGTATGAATTAGAGTTAATGAAAGCTCAGTTGAATCACGAGCATAGTATGAAAGCATTGGCAGATGGTATTGAGAAGGAGCACGAGAAAAATACTACAGCAATGACCGTGATAGAGGCTGGCAAGAAATTGCTAGAAGTTGTTATCGAGAAGGAACGGAAGAAGCACGGCACTGATCTAGCCGCCCAGGAGAATTGTATTAGAATTATGGAAGAAAACAATACGGCATGTTTAGAAGCATTGGAGAAAGAGCACACCATGGATATCAAAAGCAGGAAAGACAGCCACGCTCGACAAATAGGAAAAATTAAGAAGAGAGAAAAAGAGCAGGAAAAGAAAGTGAAGAGAGCTGCGACGCAAAAGAATACGGCAAAGTCGAAGGCATCGACTGCAATAGCTACTGCAGATAAAGCAAAGAAGCATGCTGAGGCGTTGACAAGGAGACATGAAAAGGCAAAGAGGAAAGCTGACGAGGAAATCGGGAGGCAGATGGATGCAAAGAAACACAAGGCAACGGAACTATGGCAGATGAGGCATAATCAGGCGAATTTACAAAATGAATTGATTGATGCTCAGGAAGATAGAGACGCCGCTATCAAGATAGCTTCAGAGTGCGATGCGCCAGCGAATGAAATAGAAAACTTTACCTCCATCTTCCGGAAGTGTAGAGTATCAAAGCGAGGTGGGAAAAAGCAGTATTCTATTAAGTTAGTACAGATCATATTGGAGATGATCGTGAATGGTGCTCCTCCTTCATCGATCCACGCAATCCTTCTCATATTTGCACAAACCTTTGATCCAAAGTTTGATCTCAGAGATTTGCCATGCTTATCCTACATTCGTTGCTGTCGATCAATTCTACTAACAGTGACCAAAGTCATTGCAGCTTTACGATTGTCAAAGCTGAAAACTGGGAACAAATGTTCACTGACGCAACCTCAATTGCACAGGTGCCGCTACAAGATATAATTTTGTCACTGAAGGATCATGATGTCTTCAAACCTATTGTTCTCTCGGCGGCAACAGTATTGCAGAATGGAGAATCATCTGACGCTGTAGTTGATACAATTCTCACTACTATTCAAGATAGCGGTGAGCTACTTTATGGATTCAAGGACGTAGTGGAGAGAGACTTTCCCGACTTCAAACATGATATACCAGAAAAGCATGAGATGACTGTGGGTAAACTTGTGAATGCTCAAATCACAACCGACACGTGTTCGCCAGCACGAAAAATGAATCTTGGCATGCAAGCTCGTGTGAAAGAGGCAGCAAAGATAATGCTGGAAAAGGCCGGGAAGGATGCTTCAAACATTAGAGTGTATGAAGTCATGTGCTGGCACCACCTGCGCAACATCTGGTTCAAGGCAGTGGTGAAGAGGCTGACTAGGTACCTCAATGAAGCAATGGAGGAACATCTATCCGAGCTTGATCCTGACGATCGCATCTCTCCAGGAATGGACAATTTGCTGCGGGTTTGTGAGAAATATTTTTGTCTCAAAAAGCATGATGCCAAGGGTGACGGCGAGCGATTTCATCAGTGGATGGAGAGCAATTATCCCGGTGTTATTCTCATGAGCCTTGAAAGGGCATGTGCCGGAGCAAGATTTGATATTTGCATTGAAGGAGCCTGTGCCATTTTTTGGAATAGACAATACTACATCAAGTTCTTGGAGGAGCAGAAGAAGCACAACAAGAAAGTAGAGAACAAGTTTGTTCGCTCTCTATATGTCATTCTATCCTCGCGGCAAATGGTAGCTCTGACCCGCACATGTGCTATCTTTCATGTGTCTATGGTAATGCCCCATAGGTATCTTGCGGGGAAATGTGACAAGTTGTCAGAAGATGACGATGAGTGGGGTGTGTCATCTATGGCGCTAGTAGCAGACACGATTGACAATGCATTGACTGAACTCATCAAAGAGCCTACCAAATTTCTTGACAGGAAGTTCATGATGACGATCTTCGACAAGTTCAAATCTCTGAAGCCTTTCAACAAGTGGTGGGATCATGCATTCGTATCTGGTCGTAAAACCAATACTGTTGGTAAGACCAAGGCGATAGACAGAGTTTTTGTGATGAAGGAATTATTGGATGCGATGTTTCACTCAACGGATGCAGCAATCAAAGAGACAGATGGAGATGTTATCAAGCTTGGTGAGCAATCGGTAATTACGTTCAAGGGAGACATGCATGATAAAACAAAATCAACTGTATCAAGACTTACTGAGGGCGGAGGCAAATTTTGTTGGGGTAAAATCACAGCGGAGGAGAAGGAAGCTGGGCGAGGCAAGAAGGCTGTGAATGATCCGGCAGAGTCAATATTCGCACGTATCAAAAGTGAAGTGTTGCGGTTCGGATTGATATCGTTTGCACACGCCGCGGGTGTCAGTCAGTTGAAGATGAATGGCGACTTTACCAGAGTTTTTGGAGGAGAGAATGCCAGTGAATTGGGCTACTTTCACCAATTGCCAGAGGAGATGCAGGAAGCTCTAATAGTGTTTGCGGAGGAGAAGACCAAGGAGGTGGGTGTTGATCATCGAAATGCCATGAAAGCCCATCGCGAGCATACTGCTAAAAGGCACGAAGCGGAGAGTAAAGCATACCAGGTAAGATGTGAGAAGAATTATGAACAAGCATTGCGTCTCCACCAGATGATTGGAACAAGTAAGGTATGGATGACAGAGGAAGATGTTGACCAAGAACTTACCAAGTACGACAGTCCTAACAAGAAGTTGGATGCAGTGAAGGAGCAGTGGAGGATGTGGACGAAGGGCGCGGGCTGGAAGGATGCCCATCAACCTTTCTCTAAGGGAGCTAAGGATTTCGACTCTGCCTACCTTGCCGATCAGCTGAAGGAGAATATCATCCGCAAGTATTTGGCGACCAGCACTCCTAGACCAATACGTTCTGCCCCATCTGCTCCATTTTCTTTCATGAAGCCATTCTCAGAGATTGGCGACACATTGTGTGATGTTTTAGCCATGAAGGAAGAAGAGGCTGTCAGAGAGAAAGAAGTCATGGCTGCAGTATACAAGAAGTGTGGACTTACGGTACAGCCATGTACGATGCCGTCTCTGGCCAGTATTGTTGGAAGGAAGATCCAATTAATGCATAATTATAGTGACAAGGCGGACAATGGCGATAAAGGATACAATGTATGGTACACCGGTGAAGTAATGAGTTCTTCTGATGGCGAGGTCACAGTGGAGTGGGAAGGTGAGTGGGAGAATGAAGAAGATCGGATGACTATAGAAGATCTTGAAGAAAAAGATTGGGTTAGGGAGGGTGGCACACTGGGCCCTGGTTCTTGGAAACTTGCTTGAGAGAGTGTTGTGTATTTGTTGAGAAGATTTATTTAATGGTTAGACAAATAATGATATACATAAAAAGAAAGCCCACTCAAACTCACATCAATTTTGTGGAATTGTTTCAACAACCATATTTTGGGCATGGCTTACGCAGTCACAAGAATATACCAATGACGAGAAGAAAGGCACTGTTCAGTGATTGAAAGAATGGCATGTTTATCTAGCTCAGCACAAAAATGGCACGTCAATGTGCTGTGCTGTGGGTTCTTGTCGCCAGCAGCAGTCTCCAGTTGTTGACGTTGAAGGTTGATGAGAACCAAGGTGGCAAGAGTGTACGAGTTGCCAATAGATAGGATGTGTGGTGGGTTGTCCTGTCGAGCGACAAACAAAAATGGCATGGCGTGGTGTGTCGTGGATGTTGTGCCGCTCGTGTCGAGCCGACAGCTCAGCTCCAGTGATTGAAGTTGAAAGTTGAGGAGACAACCAAGTTGGGGACGGGTAGTGCGTCGACGCAATCATTGTCCTCCTCGTGGGAAGAGAAATTAAATGGGAAGTGAGTTGATTGTTCCTTGTTGTTTGTTGAGGGGGGTGAGGTGCTACCTAATTTTACTAGCTTTACCTTGGTACGGTTATTGGACCGTCTAGCACTTTTCAAATGTACCCTAGTACATGACCAGCGAATTTGGACTGCCCAGCGAAATTCCACTGCGTACCCGAGTACGTTTTGTTGGTCAAAGGATTTTCCCCCTGTGACTGTGATGCGTATGTGTCGTATTCTACCATCTTTCCACGTGGGAATCTGATACTAGAATCTGTATGAACAACGAACTCTCAGGAAGCCTCAGGATCTCTCTAGCTATCTCCACTCAAAGTTAAAGGGCACAACACACAACTCACTCTCTTCTTATTTTCAATAACAACAGCAACAACAAACGTATCATTCATCAACGCAGCAACAGCAACAGCAACAGCAACAGAGCTTGTCCTCTCACCACTGGTCCCGGGGCGCTTGTCTTCGGCAACCTGAGCGTCATCAAATATGAAGTCTCTCCATGCCTTATTTTTTGTAGGTTGTTGTTCTACTGTAAACTTGTGAGAATGATGGTTATGTCCAGATAGGTTCATCTGTACCATCATCTGTTAAGCCTAGAGGTAATCCATCATTGTAGTCCCAAGCCATACATGCATGTAGGGGCAGGGGTTGTAGGGGCCTGCTATCTCTCTTGGTCTTGGGGCAAAAACGGGTCAACGGAGGTCAACGGCAGCCTATGTACCCTAGTACAGCGACCGTCGCCAGGACATCAGAAATCTGTACCTAGGTACGTTTTTTTTGGACTTAACTAGAGCTAGGTAGTACCGACCGCCGGCACCGGACCCCCCAAAACGTACCCTGGTACGCCCTTTGGTCTGACTTGGACAACGGCAACCAGTTTTAAGGAAGTCAGCGAAAAACGAAAAACAATAAAAGGATAATATTAACAATCTATAACAATGGTGGAATTTAACTATTTGGGAGCAGGTCTAACAGGCGGCATGACGGCGGACCGGATTAAGGTGACGAGTTTTGGACTCTCCCCACAGGGGGGGCACCAGCTACAGCGAGAGGGGATCCAAACAACCAGAAAACAGGCGTTTAATCAGGCCCTATCGTAGCGGAAATGTTTGCGATGTCAACTAGTGCACCGAGTACGATAATCAGGGGGTTGGAAATCAAGGCGGGCAGGCAGGTGGAGTCACTTTTCCACCAGCCACGTTCCCACCTCACAGCTACCAACTGGTGCATCAACTACTGGGCAACTGCCTCAGCAGGCCTCAGCTACCAACTGGTGTGCCAACTGGGCAACCGCCTCAGCTACCAACCGGTGTACCACTGACAGCAACCCCTGCCACCATCCAACCATCTGCGGCTAGAACACCAACAGCGGGTATTGGACTCGTAAATGCGTTAGCACGATATCCACAACAACTCACCAGACACATTTTAAACATGAACTAAAGTGGCAAGTCGGGGCGGGTGCCGACCCAGGAAGAATTCAAGGAATCAGTGCTCGCACAATACAATTGTGTCATGTTCACCATAATGCGTATGGGAACTCTGTTTGTCTCATTGCTCCACTCGGCATCAACATATTATTCTGTTGGCGGAGCAGCACCATAGATGCACGTAAAACAAATTGTTTTTTTAGGTGACCGATCCGCGGAAATTACTCTGGTTTCGATCATCGTCCAAAAGAAGAAAGGGTGGGATTGGTTCAAGGGCAATGCGGTTATATCACCGGTGGAGTACGCTACCCACTACACAGTTGATACCACAAAAAACACCTTATGGGCACCTGTCACCACTACAACTGAAGAAGTGTTCCTCCCGCGGATGCTACTCCTCCCGTCATCCTTGGTAGGGTTTATGGCAGAGAAGCAATGAACAGCTAGTGACCTACGCGCAGAGGTGTTACGCCCGCTGAACGAAGCAAACCCACAGTTCGACGCAACAGAGGCAGCCCTCATCCTCAAATGGTGTTTGGCCGCAGGCCAATGCACCGTTGCGGACAGCCTCCTAGTATTAGAACCGCCGGCGGCGTATTCACCCAATGTCGATTTTCTAAAGTGGCTAAAACGATCATTGAATATGACGCTAGGCGAGGCGGGAGGGCAACAGGTAGCTGGAACTCCAACGGCGCAACCACAAGGCGGAAATGCGGCGCTTCAGGCCATGATCGCGACTACGATCACACAAACCATGACAATGATGAATGGAGTGGCACCTAACCAACCCCGCTACCACCAAAACCAAAACAACCGGAGGGCGTAGCGTACAATCGGTTTAAGCTCGCAAAAATTATGGGGTACAGTGGCGTCTCGCATCCAAAAGATGTGTCAAGGATATGGTCTATGTTCATGCAAACGACAGATGTTGATACCCATCGAGCGAACATTGGCGCTTCGATGACCATGTGGGCTACCAACAATAGCAAGCGGATCGATCGAAACATGTACCTACCAGAAGAATCTATCGCGGACGGGGTGAAGGTAACGATGTGGCCTGGCGAGTGGCGAGGCAGTCGTGATCTATCAAACGGCTGGCAAGGGCATGTTGCCACTCGCGGTACTTCCATACACTCCCATCAAACGTAATGTGGCACGGCAGCAAGAGGAAGATGAAGATGCAACGGCAGCTAATCTAACACTACCAGAGAAGAAGAAATTGTCGGCAGTAGGACCAAGATGGCCCGCATATCCACATTCGACAAGCTCCGCCGCAACATTGCAACGTTTTGCGCCTTCTTATGGATGCTGTTTGGAGAAAATGTGACTTCTTCATTAAACAGCCTCTCTGGGTCAGCCTCTACCAAATCCCCAAAAGATGCCCTCTCTTGATCACTGTTGTGTGTGTGATGTAAAGAACATTCTGAGCCAATCGATTGGCCGCCTTCCAATATTGATAGATTAC
>JAZGVS010000573.1:0-13592 GCA_037356235.1 Bacterosira constricta
TTTGCTACGTTAGAAAGTGAAAATGCATGACTGAAAACATCTAAATAACTTGAACTTGATTGAAAACAAAAGAAAACAACCATCTAATGCTGACCAATGAGTTATTCTATTATATTAGCATATTAAGACAGCAATGATTGATACCATATGGTTGATATAATCTGCATTGCAAAGGCGGTGATTATTGTATTTCTGGTATCTTTCCAATGCCTCAAAAAGCCATGACCTGTATGTTATGCCATACTTGTTTTGTTGTGTCGTTGATGCAATCACCATTTCATCTTGTATCATTTCGCATTACTGCTCCATGAATGTGTTGTCTTTGTCACACTTTTTGTTGTTGTTACGCCATGACCATGGCACAGCGTCTCTCGACTCTGTCGAAAGTTTTATCGACGCATTCCAAGACGATGGTGATTGCTGACGCTTTCAACAGCCACAGAGCTATCAAAGCGTTGGAATTGATAGATGGTGATAGAGGTGAGATACACCCTTATGCTCATGCAGCATTTTTCTGGTGCTCTTAGAATTAAAGTAGCATGCTCAGATCGTCGTTGATTGATTGTTGTTTTATTTCACTGCGCAATGTGTTGCCTATCATGCAATGTCTTGCCTTGAAAGAGGAAAGGAATGGTAGAATGGTAGAATGGTACATATCATTGCCAGATGACTGAAGACTGCTGAAGTTGTATTGAAGTAGTCAGACACTAGTACGACATTCAAAAGACAGGCGTTGGGTGAAGACGACAAGAAGCCACGGCAATGACTATTAGAAGAAGCTGCGCGATTGTCATAGATTGTCATAGATTGTCATTATGCAGTTGGTAGCTCGCTCCTAACGATGGTGGTCATTGCGATGTGATTGCACAGTAGTAGCACACAATACCGTATTGAGTAGCAAGTTTGAGCGTGTCTCCAGTGACGGTGGTTATGATTTGATCACGTGGCTATCATTTAACTATTGTCATTAGTGGTGGGACTGTTGTCTGGCTACAGAAGCCAGAAGAGTATACATGCAGTAGTAACAGTAGTTGTCATTGTGATGTTGATATCAGTATACGATTTTTTTGATGATGGAGCATAGAAATGAAGTCGCTTGTCGTCTACTGGTAGTAGATATGTTGGGAACCATTGCATGATCCATTGCATTCCATCAATTCCAGCCATGGCAAGCAATGTTTGGGCAACGGGGGTGGCTTGCAGCTCACGTTCACGGCTACAAAGCTAGCTAGCTAAATATGCTCCACTACCGTTGAAAAAGGTAGGTACGATTGGTCTTTGGAATTGATGAAATCAATGAAATCAATGCCCAACATGTGGGTTAGTCTCCCCTCCACAGCACATTCGAAAATTGTATCTAAGTTGTACCAGCAACGTCTCCGATTCATGTCCGTTCGGTCAGGCATCTCGTTGAATTAATCCCATGTCAATGGCCTATTTCTTGTCATTCAATACTGCGGAACTAGTACTCCATTTTTCCTCGCCAGGTCGTATCGTAATGCTTCACATTCTCCAGTAGTATCCGGCCAATCGAGTTGCGAAAAGAGCAGAATAACTTATAATAGTCCTTGATTATTTGGATGAAATCTTCCATGTGTGCGTTCATATTCATCGAATGCGTCCATTCCATCGTCTTCTAGATCAGGACAATTGTTACTAGTTGATCGACAACGAGGGGGGAGATTTGCCAATGAGAGACCAGCTGCTGCCTGATTCTTTTGCTCTAGTGCATTGAGGTGTTTCTCCATGGCCTCTAGTGCTACCTTATCATCATCTTCATCATGCTTCATCTGTCTCATCATCCTTTTGAGACTCCGAACTGAATCCTCCTTTTCCTGCACCTGAGTACGCATAATAGTCTCGTTCAGCCAGCGTTCCCATATGCTCATTGTTGATCATCATCTACCGCTTTGACGATGAGTCAGCAAGGTTGTTGGAATCACTGCATCGAGTTTGATTCTTCTTGCTGTGGGACGGCACATTGTTGCCATCTAGTAGAGCATCGTCCTTGAGCTGTTGCATGACCAATGCAACAATTTCCCTTTCCTCAACAAACATCAAAAATTACAAAACATGTGAGCTGAAGTTTTTGAGAAAGTCAGCTCTGCATCTGCTGTCTTTAACTTCCAATTCATCATCGTCTATTGCAAAATCTGCTTGGCTTTCATCTCTGCTGCCCTCTATATTATGGACATGTCAATATGGACATGTCAAGAAACTGCTTCGCTTTAATTATTTAGTAAACAAGTCCAAACAATAACAACCAGATAATGTATCTACGATAATGAATGTCGCCTCGGATTGAGCATGCATCACCGATGAAAAGAACCCATTTATAATTACAAACGATGAGCGTAGGAACATGATTCAGCAAAGAAGATGGTCCAAGGGTCCACCATACGAAAAAAGAATCTCCTCCAAATTAAAAACCGAATAGCCCAATAGCACTGGCGTGGCCTTCTTGTCCACTGCAACCAACAACGACGGCACAAGCCTCCCCAAAGACACTACACACACAAAACTGGCAAACAATCCGGTCAAAAACAAGCATCCCAGAAACTCCAAGGGTCCACCCTACGAACAAATGTTTCGTCTCCTCCAAATTCGTTGAAAAGTGGCACAGTAAGACCGCATCAGTCTCATCTACCTCCTCCAACCATTAGCAACCTCCTCCAGCCCTTACCAGAGATACCGAAGACCAAAAACCACCAAACAGGTCCGTCATACCGTACCCTCCATCAGCAATATCACCCTCCAAATTGAGGTAGCCTGATTCAACGCTACATAACAAAACGCTGCCAAAACAACCTCACACTATGACCATGACCAAAATAATGCGCAGCCAATCCACCACAGGCTAGCGGCACTGTGACGTTTCTACTCACAATTATGCCGCCAGTACACCAATCCATCATTGGTTACCCAAAGGCTTAGTAAGTCCGTCCAAATGGTCGCAAAAAGGATGTCAACACGGGCCGAGCACTCTCGATCGCCGCTACCAAGACACGCATTCTTCTACTGCACCTGGTCAACAAAATTGGTGACGCTTTGTCCGCCCCATCCTACCTTTGAGACATTTCCAACCGTCTGTCATTTGCATATTCCTTCCTACAGTCAAGTGTGGAGCCAACGTGTATCAGCAGTTGTCGCGCATGGGGTAACTCTCGAATCACATTATGGGTTACGGGTACGGCAAAATGCACAATCAACTCGAATGAAGGAAATGATGACCCAACAATAATCAATATGTCCACCGCTTTGATTTTTTACAGTCACACTCATGATCATCGTTTCGTATTGACGTCGAGCGTCTAAGCGTCAGTAGCAGGGAAAATGGTATGCCATATGCCTTTTCCGGAGAGTGATATTGGAAATATTTGATGGATATTATATCTTTTGATGACACAACAATAATCAATATTGTGCCTCTTTGATTGGTCCGCAAACGCCCACAATCATTGTGTCGGATAGAGGGCGCGAGCGTAGAATGACAAAGCGTTAGCCGGACGAAATGACATTATACCTTTTACCTTTTCCCGAGAACAAGATCGTCAATCAGATGGATGCTATATTATTTGATGTGGGTGAAACGATAGAATTATCTTAAATGATTGACTATTGCGTCGAGCGATCCTATCCCAGCGGGAAGCATAGCTACTAGTATTTGCAGTCAATATATATGTTTATTTGCAAAGACCTCATGATAGTAAATCAAACAATAAATTAATCATGATATTTGCGTTCTTATCAGCACTATGGACTCTCTTAATCTTAACATATACAATGCAACACTTAAAATAAACGTCGTCAATCATCTCTGAGTAATATACAGTGTGTTGTACTCTTATTTTCCATTGTATATGAAATATGGATCAGTATTGTTGCCATTTGGTCTCTAGAGGTTGAGCAGCACAGATAATAGCAGCTGGGAGGGTAGGTCCATGATCTAGAAGGCTAGAATCATGTGTTTTTGTTGTCGTTTTTTACAGTAGATTGGAACGTATGCGAACTGAATGATACCAAAAAACGACACCGAAAGGACCAATATTGCAACATCAGCAATGGTTGACCTGTCTTCATTTCAATGTAATTGATGTGATCAATCAAGCTCAGCGGGGATAGAAACCCACTCAGCACCCTTTTCGGGGCCAGATCACGTTCAGTGAAGTAACTTAGAGATTAGAGAGGCATCTCAATTATAGTTTAGGTGTTTTTTAATTGCGTAAGAGCTTAGAGAGGCATCTCAATTATTTACTAGTTTAGGTATTTTCTAATGGCGTAAGCCGGCCGGTGAATTATTATTACTTATGTCCCGTATCAAAGATACCTTTCTATACGTAGGAATTAATAGAGTACAGGCTGAGAACAAATCGAGACATATCTACCTAATACTTCATGAAAGTAGATGGTAGTTGGTGTCATTTCGCTTTTCCTAAAACCCAATCGGCTATGAAAACATACTATTCTACGACCCGTTACGACAAGGATACGACAACACTTATATAACTACTACCTACTACGACAGTCAGCCGGCACCCGGCACGCCATATACGCATGCAAACTTCTTTACATAGCTTTGTTTCCTCGCGCCGGCCGCCGACCATCATTATTTTTCATTTTTCCCACTTCTTCCACAGCCGGCAACAGCAACGACTTCTCATATCGCTCTCCGCCGCATATTATCTAGAGTCCAATTGCTCCTACGCATAGCCGCGATAATACAATGACGCAATTGTCGGGAGAATTATCATCCCAATCGCCCCCATTACCAACGGGAGGCAGCAATAACGATCAGAAGAAGATGGATGGTCTGACGACAAGGATCAATGTCAATGGGGCATTCAATAACAATGACAATCGAAATAAAAATGGCGCCAACGATGATGCCAATGCCAATGTCAATTTGACAAAATTGAATGCTGGCAATGCTGCCAATCATAGCAATGAACACTTCCCCTCCGTAAAATCATTTGCTAGTAATATCATTGGTGCGACTGCTACGACAATGCCAATAGATAATATGGACGACGGTGGCCATCAGCAACAGCAACAGCAACACGCGCATGATGGCAAAAGTGCAATCAGGAACAAAACAACAAATTCCAAAAAGGAGGCAACATCAACAACATCATCAGCGACTGACGACGCATCAACAATTCCAATAATTTCAACAGAGCGACAAACCAAAATCATGGCAAGCATCGAACATCGCCGTCATTTATTATCATGGGTGCGATCAAGTCGAATGCAATCACAGCACGTTCAAACTAATTTGAAGGGGGGATCATTCATTCATGCCATATTATCAAACAATGAAACATCATCTTTAGGGTTAGGGTTAGGGTTATCCGAATTAGCAAACTACAAACGAATAATGAGCATGGCAAATAATCGCCCAGCATCATTCTCCAAACGAAAATCATCCACTTCCTCTTCTTCCATTGTTGAAAATAATCCAAGGGATTTACGACGCAATTCCACTGTTGCGCATGTTGTGGGCAATAAGCACAGTCAAAAGCACAGTATTGCCAATACTTTGATTGATGGTCCTGTTCCTAGCTTGGGGGTTCCAGGAGTGCATAATACTACTGTTGCTGATGTTGGGGGAGGTCCACTTCCTCCATCACCGCTTACTGATGCTGGGGTTGCCATGTCCACAAAAAATATAGCATTGGTGCCAGTGGCAGGATCTTCCACAGGAAAGCCTTCTTCTCCAGGAACACCATTCCAAGTAGTAAAACAATTTCAGTCATTGTCCACTGGAAAGTCAGCAGCAGTGACAACGACAACGGCTCCATATCCCACGGCAGTTCCATCCTCTGTATTATCCAACAATAAGGCAGCCACATCCACATCCACAGTGATTGAAAAACAAAAGAAATCTCGAAAGCGATCCAATTCAACCAATAAAAAGATTGCAGGAAACAACCATCACAACGGGAACATCAACAACAACAACAATGATGGAATTCGAAAACTTCCTGGAATACTAACAAAGAATCATCATGGTTCAGTGCATCACGCTGCCATTGCACCTTTCGCAGCAGGGGGGACGATGCAAAATGTGCATAAACAAAAGAATCCCAAAATGGTGGCAGTGCCACTGAAACTATTGTTGGTGCCGAGTGCTGCAGCTGTGAACTTGTTGGGGAGGAGGGATGGATTGTTGGACAGATTGAATAGTGTGCTTGATAAAAGTGCAAAGAAGAAGCGTCATTTGGAGAAATGGGAGTTGGGGGATAGTGTAGGGCATAGTGGGGAGAGTTCCGCTAATGATGCAGATGAAAGTACAATCCCATCGCCCCCATCAGCAGCAATGCCCTGTGCAAAACCACTGGGGGATAATGGGAGCAAAGGGAATCCATCATGTGTGATTCCCCCGACAACAACGAGTATGGGCAGCATCGAACACAAGAAGGGGACAATAGCAACAACAGTGCCACCATCTATGCTAATCAAACGTGAGCAGCCGCAGCCGCAAACACTATTACAGCAACAAACAACATGGCCAGAACAGACTAAGCAAACACACAAACAATCACCACCGCAACAACTGTCCCCCCCACCACCACAACCGCTGCCTCAATCCCCACCACCACCACCACGTCTACCCCCCCGTCGCAAAACACAATGGGATCTAGTCCTGGAAGAAATGAAATGGATGTCCATTGATTTTCACGAGGAGCGCAAGTGGAAGATGGCTGCTGGTAAATCATTATTGTCCGGTGTTAGCGTCAGTGCTAGTAAGAGGCGCAATGGTAGTGGCAAGCATACCAAGAAGAGATTGGGTATTAGTACGCCGACCAAGAGAACTCCGGGATCGAGATCGATATCAAGTAGTAGTGGTGGGTGGAGCAGTTCTGTTTATTCCAAGTCTCCTCGATCGACTGGTTCCATGAATGCTAGAAACAGTGTGCTTCTCGGCAGTGGCAAAGATAACACCAACGATTGTGATGCAATATTCTACGTCAATGCATCACAGGAGGATGAAGAGAAGACGAGAAGAATATCACGCTTGATGAGTGTTGGTATTTTGGACTATTGGGAGGATTCTTCAGGAACGACTTCTTCAATGGGAGCTCGGCAGCAGAGGTTTGAAAAATTGAAACAAGTGACAATGTCCCATGATGATGTTGGTGTGAACATTAAGTCTTGGAAAGCCAGTGAACAATCCAAAGAGCTGTCTGCTTCTGTAATAACAACCGACAATGGTACATTATCATCATCGTCACAAGGCAACACGTATATTCCTAGTGAAGAAGCAACAACTTGCAATCCTCCAAAATATTCCGAGCTGGGATACGATGAAATATCCTCACGAATAGAGTCTTCCATAGAATTGGCCAATTCCATAAAAGAGAATAGTACACTGGAGAAGGAACATGGTGTACAAGAATGTAAAATCGAGGGAGTAGAATTGAATAAGGGCCAATTGGATGTCATGCATTATGTGGAAAGTTTGTGGGAAAATCATCCGAGTCGTAGTACAGCCAGCAGCTCTGATGAAATTGAGGGTGATCAAGACAAAGCAACTGAAAGTAGTGGGGGCTGTTCAGAATCACAATCCAATATGGAAGTAGATGAACCGGCAGCAGAAACCATCGACAACAGCAGCAGCAGCAACCGCAAAAGCACCAGCAATGTTGATACACCATTAGTACGTGGCAGTGTTTCAGCCATTGTGGGGGGAGGTTTGGGAGTCGGCAAGACTTTCTTAGTGTGTGCACTTTTGTCGAAGAATAGAATCATGGCTGATAATAGTGGTGGTGGTCCTCAGTTGATTGTTTGTTCGGCGGGTGCATTGGTACGTATATTTTTGCAAAAATGGTGTCGATTTTGCATCTTTATTGTTGTTCAAATGTATATATTGTGCAAACTTGTTGTATTAACGTACTATTATTGTGAATGAATGCCACAGTTCCGATGGAGGCACGAATTGAAGAAATTTCATGGGCTGAATGGACATATCTACTGTCGCACTAGTGGCATGGCATTGTCGTCCTACGGGGCATCGGATGTCATCGTTTGTGACTACACATCATTTTTAGAGTTGGTTGGCCAGCATCAGGAGGAGCAGCAGCAGCAGGAGCAGCGAAACAGGTTGTCGTACAGTCAAAAAAGGAGTACCAACTTTACATCCTTCATCTTGGACCTTCGTCATCATCCTTCATCGTCATCTGCTGCTCATGACAGTCGATCCTCTGACAATAATGGCGAACAAGGTACAAAGACCTCATTATCACCCATCGAAAACGTCAAATGGTGGGTACGCCTAAACAATTTCATCATGCAATGCTCCTGCAACATGAAACGTCTCGTCGTCGAGCAGACCCTTCTCCAAAGTCGTTTCTTTCACAGTAGCGACCATTATTTGAGTAATGCTAGTGGTACCATCAGTATCACGAACAACAATAACAAGGAAGGGGATAATACAAGGAATAAGCGAATTGAAGAAATGATGCTTGCCATGAAGGTGGCATTCCTGTACCATCCATCACTTTTTGTTTCAGAACGTGGTGGTTTGTCGATTGGCAAACGAGTCATTTCATGGGCCAAGCGTCAGGCCAAGAAGACAACGTCAACATCAACCACCATGTCAGAGGAAAAAGCAACATTCTTGTGCAATAGTGAGGACAACTCTTCGCTGGAGTGCTGTAAATCTGTTCTTACTGCATCGCTGCAGAGTATGCATGACTCACTCATGGATGTGACACAAGTAATAGTAGTGGATCCTTCGCGGAATATCGGTGAAAGTCAAGCCAACAAGGACTCATCACTGAACAGCCACCACGCTTGGGAATTACACACGTGCTCATTGGAAAAGTCCCAACAGGTTGTATATGACCAGTGCTGTTTCAATGTAATGCGAGGTTCGTCCGATGAAGAAATTGCGACAAGTCTTGTAAACTTGAGAAAGATATGCATTCATTCCAACCTTGATGAAATTATTGCAAGCTTGTTGATGATGGCCCCATCACGACAGCAGCCTCGGTATGAGTCGCATGTTGCTCGTCAATCGAGGACAAGGAATGGATCGATACTTGTCAGCAGTAGCAATTCCGCGAAATTATTTTCTGAACCAAACATTCATGTGGCGAAGAAAATTATCAACAAGTCTTGCAAGATGAAAGAACTACTTGCTGTGTTGGTCAGTGAATGTGGCTACGATGTTGCAAGGAAAGAAGAGCTCATCGAAAATCCAAAAGAACATGACATGAGGCCAGGAGAAGGAGATGGAGTAGTAGAAGTCCCAACGAAGAAGAAGAAGGTGCTCATTCTTGCCACCCTGGTGGAGGCACAACTTCTCACGTCGTTCTTTTTGAATGCTATTGGACTGCACCATGAAGTGTTGGTTTCTTCCGACACTAAAGAATATGCAGTAGCACGTTCGTCTTGCCAGGGTAGTAAATCCACCCTTCCATCATTGACATGGGCCTGGAGTCAGAATACGATTTCCCAGTTCAACAGTGATGCTGGTGGTGACAATATAGAAATCGGGACTACTGTACATCGATCACTTGACATTCTCATTTCATCTCCCAGCACGATATCCTCTACAAGTGTTGGTATCAGCCCAACATCGGCAGACACTGTTATCAGCATTGACGAGGACTGGAGTGGCCGTGAAGCATTCCATATTCTGTCAGTACTCGCAAAAATTCGACGGCGTGAGTTAGAGATGACGTCGGCAATAGTGGGGGCATCGCCGTCTTTGAGAATGCCGTGCAAATTCATCAAACTCGTTTGCCAAAATACATGCGAAGACACGTTTCTCTGTCAAGGAAATACTACAAATGATTATGACCCGAGAATGAAGTCTACTGAGAGAGAGATGAAACGGGAAACGACGCACAAACCACGGGGCATGATTGGTACTCGGCGATCGTCTCGGCAGTCAGCACGTAGCACTTCGAAGACGAACCCAGATGAATCTAAAGCACACGCTGAGAAGAAAAATAATCCCGATTCTAGTACTCCCAAGATGCAAAAGCACATGCTCCTTGGTCCTATAACGAAAATGAAAAGCGACAAGGCCCACATCAATAGTGATGGGTTTCTCGTTCCTCCACCCATTGGTGTGAATGCGCAAACTACTCACGAAAAAGAATCAAATTCATATGATAATTTAATTGGGTCCAATGTTGTGAGGTTCAGAAACAGAAAATTGTCTTCTGTTCTCTGTGCATCACACATTATGGGCCCAAAATGCGATGATCTATTTCTGTCGACAACCAAAAGCGGACAAAATCATCAAGCAACAATAACAGCAGATTGTGATATAACATTTGCATGGGCCCTATCAAACGCAGAGGACAATGCATCCCATATTTCATCTGAATTTCTACCCCCCGCTAGCCATGTGCCAGGGGTCAATTTGGAGTTAGATTCTATTGCATTAGGCCCCTCTGTTGCTACTCCCTTTCCGGCCAGCTCTACAACCTCTGTTCGGTGTTATGTCGAATCATTCAAAAGATCCTCCTCTTTCATCTCACAGGGAAAGAGAGAAAAGCAAACCCGTCCATTGGATCAACACGGTAGCCTTCAAGCCACTGGTGTCATTACCTCCTGTGTTGCCAATCCGGGTCCTTCATCAAAAGATCGTTGCAGGAAAGAAGCCATCACTTCTGCGAGCAATAGTGCTTCTCTCTTAGTATACAGTCTGCCCACTTCTACTGTTGCGAGGAAGCGCAAGATTTTAGACGTTGATTTTACCATGGAAGGGGAAAGCTGTTCCACCATTCGGAATCCGCCTGGAGAATTGTCGCAGAGCGTCTTTTCGTCTTGCTTCTCTTCATTCAATAGTTCTACGTCTGCCCTCGTTCAAGATGGGAATCGAGGATGCGAACTGTTGGTGTACTTTCCAACTTTCCTTCCATCCCTGCTTCATGTAATTCAAAGTGTACCCCAATGTTTAAGTGGGGTGAAACGTAAAAATGTTGGAGATAAGCTCAACAGCAATGAAAGCAAAAGATTGAAGATATCGTCTCCCAACGAAGTGATACTCTCTTCAAATGCTTCCCTTCCATTTTCAACATTAGCTGAGGTTTCCAGGACTGCCCACTCAACTCCAAAGAATGCGCGCACTGGGTTACCCACAAACTTCTATGATAACAATGTAGAGATAAACCCATACTTTGTCCACGAAGATCGTAATGAGTTCGGAAACGTGGAGCTGGCATTTAACAAGAGTTTATTGACAGCTGATCTAAGCGGTGCATTTTCTTATCAGAGACTGCCGTGCTTGAACTCACTTATATTGATATCGCAAAAGAAGCGACTGCATAAAGGCAATGCGAATACTTCAGGTGGAATCGGACATGTTATTTTGCCATCTGATTCAATGCACAAGATAGCCAATCATGCTGGAAAGAAAACTTTGCACAAGAAGATCAAAAGACAACAACTGCATCACACCTCTTCTTCAACTCGAGATAAGCGCCTTACCTCATATTTCCGGAACGATCACCTGTTTGCGCGGACTTTCTCTGCTATGGAGGGCGTGAAAGTAGACAACACCGCATCAATCATAGGGCGCGTTAGACTCCAGTGCCGCGTGAATGATCTCGTATCAGACTCTTTTTCTCTATCATTAATGGATTCTGACCGGCCTCAATTAGATAAAACTGAACAAAGCAAAATCTCAGTGCCCTTCCCAATCGGGAGATCAGTTGGACCAGTTCTGCTTGGGTCAATTCCTCCTGTTGACGAGGAAAATATGTATAGAACAAGAAGGAGTCTCAGTGGAATCACCTTACCTATAGGAGTGAAAACACCCCAGTCAGCCAAGGAAATGGCAAGCTCACTGGAAGAATCCTCGGAACCTTGGACTGACATGGAAGACTCAATTCTCCAGGAAAGTCTGTCACGGTATGGCATGAATTGGCAATTGGCAGCTCATGCTGTCTCACCGAGTACGACTTTTTTGCCTAATTTGATTGTAGCTGGCAGAGAACACTCAAGGAATGTGTCGAGGCGTTCGGCTGCACAGTGTCAAAATCGCTGGAAGTCGCTTCGGACAAAAGTTCAGATTTCTTCATCTTCTTATCCAACTGTGGAATCTATAGTACCAAGAAGCAAAATCGGTGTCAGATCCAAGACTTCTATCGACAGAAAAATTCCTATGTTTGTTAATGAAATCGGACAGAGTATAAACGAATCAATCATCTACGACGATTCATCCTCAATTAATCTGTTGAAACAAAAACCAGGCCAAAGTGGCACCTTTCATTGGCTTGGCAAGTCCAGAATGCCCCCAGCTTTTTCAACAACATTACAACAGACCTCTGAGAAAAGACAACCTCTTGTTTCGCGTGTCCAAATGCTCAAAGAATTATCTAAGAAACGACGCGTCGTCACAACACCACTCCCGGGTTCGGTACCAACACATGCCTCTCATGCAGAGTCAATACAGACTGCTAGAGCAAGCATGCTGTCGGCAGCAAATGGTGTTGCCCCACCTCGACATGAAATGTGGCCATTAGAACTGCTCGACTTCTGCAAAAAGCACAAGGCTGCATCAAATCAAAATTCCCATAGAGATATCCCAAGGGGATCTGCACCTCACCCAGTGCATCCGTCATCACAATCTCCTCACCGCCAACAGAGTTCGGCGCCATACCATCCACCTCATAACGTTCATCCTACCCAGCATCAAATGTATCATTCTAGCCAGATTCCAAATCAGCACCCACCTTACCAGCATCAACAAGTGCATCATGCTGGTGGCAATCCAAATGTACCTTACCAAGCTTCTCAGCCAAGAGCACCTCGGCATCATCAACGACCAAAAGAATCAAAAAAGGGCTCTGCATAATTAGAACAAAACATTGTTCAACAATCCATGACAATTTCACATTAAGTCTAACATATTATTCATAAGATTTAATCACTTTCTTCAACACCATCACTCTGTTGCATACCACAAGAGAATCACTAAAATATCATCTAGAGATGCACCTCTCTAGACTCCATACTCTTTAGTTGAGACATCATATGAGCATCAGCCCATCAATCAAACACAAATATTACTCTTGTTAGTGTTTATTATAATTACACTGTGTCTGTGTATCTTCGAGCACCCTGTTGTCGAAGGGAGAGAATGGAGGTTCATGTAGTACTTGTTGGGGTGCTTGCCACTGTCTTCCCCTGGTAGCTGCTACCTGGACACCAAAAACATAGATATTAATTCACCTGCCTCATATCTTGCATTGTCATGTCGCTGGCACACAAGATCTCTATTCTTACAACTGAGCGCCTCTTTTTCGCCACCTTGGAGGTTGACGCCACCGCAATCTTCTTGATGTGTTCCTTCTCGGCATCCACCCGCTCCTTTCGTGCCATCATTCCTCACACATGCTTGTGGTCCATTGAGTCAAAGTCCAGGTTGCCCATCAGAAACAGAGAGGCCATAAGAGCTCCAGAAGGCTCTGAGGATGCTTGATGAAGCCATGTGGTGTGAGTCACAGGGACCTGAAGATTGAGGATGGGTTGTCATCCCAGGTAATCCAGCTTTAGGGGGGGCTCAACCATGGATTGACCCTCGCGCTTTTTGTTACAAATCGCGCTAACAATTTTGATCTCTGACAGCCGAC
>JAZGVS010000574.1:0-13776 GCA_037356235.1 Bacterosira constricta
AAAAGTAGCTCTGTTGAAACTAGCAGTAAATACTGTAGTATCAATCATTCCTATATTGAAATTTCTGTCCAGGCTGTGACCTGCTATTGGCCAACCAGTCATACGGCTTAGCTAGCATAGTGTGATCTCTAGATCATTTGCCCCTGATCCCTCTAGATACTTAGTACAACGAGAATCTAGAGAGGGTATACATACGATAATGCAAGCTTCCTATCCCCCCTCCCGCCAATTCTGATCGGTTAGCTACATACTTATTATGCTACCTACATACGCATACCTAGAGAGTGTGCGTGAGTCTGCTGTGTGTGTGACTGTGTGACGCACGACGACGAGCGACGCGAGACGCCACGGACACAAAGCAACATGAACAAAGCGACCCGGATATTATGTCAATGGTGGCAATGGCAATGGTATCGTAAACGAATCATAAAACCTTCCCCCAGTATCCAGTAGCGACCGCGGTCACTATCATCACCATCATCACCATCGTCATCATCATCAATTCGACTTGATTGAAAGCACTCGAGCGACCATGAAACAATTCTCAATCAAGACAATGATCCGTCCCATAAGTCTGCTCGCTGCAATATTATTTCTATCATGCATCCCAAATAATGATAATGCAGCACTACTTCATCATGTGAATGGCTTCTCTCAATCTATCACCTCTCCATTACCATGCACTCAATCACGTTTGGCTGGTCGCCACCAACGGACAACCTCTGCTGCATTGAAAGATCCTTTGATGCGTCCATGGCGTCGTTCATACTTGACATTATTGCATTCTCAATCATCATCTCAGACAGTTGACAGTGACAGTAATGACACAAAAGGCGGCAAATTAACTGAGCAAGAATTTGATGAATCTATGGAATATTTATCCCAGATCATCAAGCATCAACTACAGGCAGTTCAAAAACCAATCGACGATACCTCAACCTCAACGGACGATGCTGAAAATAATGACCAAGCCAACATGAACATGATTGCGTACAACTTGGCAAAAGGCCGCTTCATTGATCTCGCCACCCTCCAAGGTGAACAATTACTAGAAAATCTATTCCTCCCTAATCCACAAGTGAAACAACCAGACAATAGTCACATCATCCAACACGCCATAACCACCCTCCAATCACTATTAATCTACGGCATGCAAATCGGTGTCAAGGGATCGGAAGAAATGCAAAAGAAAATGGTACGCCATTTATTCCGCCGGGATGATCCTCCACCACACGAAAATGTTGGCATGTGGATTCCCGACTGGAATTCCGATAGCATACGACGCCTCAAATTCCATCGCGATACACAATTGGGAACCTATCTATTGTCAAAGCTACTGCGTAAACGATCGGCGCAGGGTGCCTTTGACTTATTGGTCGATTTATGTGTCTGGGAACGGTATGAAGATACGGCATTGTTGCGCAGTGGATTTCCCACTCGTTTTTTGGAGAGCGAGGTGAACGTGGCGAAAGAAGCGGCGGAGGGTACTCATGATCCAGATGGGATTCTTGGCATACGTAGGGATTTACGACGTGAGAAAATTTATACGATTGATGGTGCGTCCACGGAGGACATTGATGATGGAATTTCCGTGGAAGTTTTGGAGGAGGAGGGTGAGAAGCCATCGAGGAATAGGTATTGGATCCATATTGCGGATGTGGATCGATGGGCTCCACGTGGGTCGGAGTTGTTGAAGGTGGCGGAACGGAGGGGAACGTCATTGTATTTGCCTACCAAGACTTTGTGCATGTTTCCTGAAATGTAAGTACATCTTATTTGATGTGTATTGGTTGTACTGCGCTTTTTATCACGAAATGGATGTGCATTCACCAAATAATTGATTTCTCCTCTTATCCTCATGTCACGTGTAGCATGAGCTCTGGCGCCATGTCACTCGAATCCATGGAAGACAAATGTGCACTTTCCCTAGGAGTGGAACTCAATCCCGATGGATCCATCGACCCATCTTCCATTATTCTCACTCCCTCCCTCATCCACGTGGACTACCGCCTCACCTATGATCAAGTGGATGAAATGCTCGATGAAGGCGTGGGCTATACGGAAGAATGGCAGATTGGGGCAATGTTGGCTGCAGCGACACAACGACGTAAGCATCGTGTAGGACGGGGTTCAACCGAGGGGATGGTGCCATTTCCTATTCCGAATGGGATGGTGACTGCGAAGTACAATGATGAGACGAAGGGGCATGATATTTCGTTGAAGATTGAGACGTCTCATAATTCGGGAGCGAACCAAACGGCTGGTGATAAGGGTGGAGTGTTTGAAGAACATTATGAACCGTATGCTTCTCCGGTATCGTCATCACAGCTGATTGTTACGGAGATGATGATATTAGGTAAGCAGTGTGAAACAATGGTGGATGAATGGATGCAACAGTTTTTATGATTGAATACTCACATCAACTTTCCATCCTCGCATATCATGATTTACAACAAAGCTGGCGAGGCCATTGGCAAATGGCAAAAAATGCAACCAATGCAAAGTGACACAAGTTTGGACGGATGTGCGCAGCTGCCAAATGAGCTTGAACTACCTTTTAGACGTCAACCTGGTCCTGGTGAGAAATCAATGTTGATGCAATACATTGAAGTGTCATTGTCATCTCTTGTCTCTAATTACTCCATGACTTTTTATCCACCAGACTTGAAATCACGAGAGACAGAAGCACGTCAAATGGATTTTCTATTTTCCATGAACAAACGATATCCTCATGCATGGTACGCTCGCCGATTCTTCAATAAGGTTTCTGTATCAGAAGAGCCTGGTCCGCATTTTGGAATGGGCTTAGACTGCTATGTGCAATGGAGTAGTCCGATCCGACGAATTACTGATTTGAAGGTAAACTGAATATTCCTGCGTTGTTCCTGTTTTGTTTCATTCGTTGCAAAAAAATCTGAACATGACCGTTGCCTCCAAATATCAGGTTCATTCAGCAGTGAAACGCTATCTTCGAAGGAAACGTGTAAACTTAATGTTACAGAAAGGCTTGCCCATCCCGTCAGAAGTGACCAGCATGGATCTGGGTTACGATATTTCCGAAATTCAACAAACAAAGAGTATGAATGATATTGATCCCATCGACTATATTTCCAAAATTCAACAAACAAAGAGTATGAATGATATTGATCCCATCGACTACAGGAGAGGTCTTGGAATGATATTCGCAGGACGTCCAGTCCAATCCTCATCGAGCAACTACTGGTTATTCGAATATATTCGACAATTGGTTGATAAGAGCGATGGTGAACTCATGTTTGAGAGTATTGTCTTGGGCTGTGTGGATCAAAAAAGGTTTCAGTACGCTATTTATATTTATGAACTGGGTCTTGAACATCGTTATTTATCAGAAACTGGTCAGTTGGAGGAAGGGAAACGATTATGGCTGAAGGTATCAAATGTCAATCCAAGAATGGAATTGCTTTCATTTTCCTTGGCATCAAAAAGTGGTGGAATACATGCCCAGCAGTCATCGGCGCCTGCCGCTTAGGCTTGGTAAGCTGCTATTTTCTAATTGTGTTGGACAGTTTGTTCTAACCTCAATCATTAAGACCAATCCGAGGGCATGAATGCCGTACATCATAACATAAGTCCACTGGACGATTATTGGTAAAAAGGGGGATAGGAAGTAGCCATTCTGGAACTACTTTAATTGAAAGAAAGGAAACATAATATTGTGGATTGTATAGCAGATATATGGTTCTAGTATAACCTAGATTTTAACGTCGTAGCCATATACATTATTTTTTATTACAATGGCCAAAATATAGACAGTGCCTTTTCCGTCATGCACCATACCCACCATCACCAACGTTATCGGTGGGGAAAAATGTTCTGGTATAATCATATGAAACGATCAATTCAAAAAGAAGATTGTCAAAAAAGCTCAACAAATGCATTCCTACGGAAGAGTACAGTATATTAGAAGAAAAAAATGAAAAAACTCACATGGGATCCAGGGTAGGTCTCCGGGTTGGGATTGGGGTTGGCTTTTGAGTGGGGGGTGTCTTGGGCTCAGGGGTTGGTTCGGGCGCGGGCTCAGGTGTTGGTTTGGGCGTGGGTTCAGGGGTTGGGTTGGGCGTGGGTTCCGCAGTGGGGATGGATGTCGTGGGCTCAGGGGTTGGGTTGGCCGTGGGTTCCGCAGTGGGGATGGATGTCATGGGCTCAGGGGTTGGGTTGGGGGTGGGTTCCTCAGTGGGGATGGCGGTCATGGGCTCAGGTGTTGGGTTGGGGGTGGGTTCCTCAGTGGAGATGGATGTCGTTGGCTCAGGTGTGGGGGTTGGCTTTAGAGCGGGGATCGGAGTGGCAGGTAATGAAGGTAACAAAGAAGTGATCAAACTGGGCTCAGGTGTTTGGTTGGCCGTGGGTTCCTCAGGTGTTGGCTCAGGCGTTGGGATTAGNGGTTTGGCTTTTGAGTGGGGACTTGAGTGACAGGGATTGGCTGGTTTGTAAATGGTTTAGATAATGGAGGTAGAAAGAAGTGATCAAACCAAAAGCATGTAAGGTGGGGGGGAATATTGTAATACGTAAAGGGTGATCGAGGTATGCATTCATAATATACTTACGAATGGAAAAGCTTCGATTGTCTGTGAAGGAGGTGGAGTCCCTGCAACATCATCAGCATTTGATGGAGGGGGCATCATCTGAGCAGATACAGAATCATTGTTATCCCCTCCCACCTCTGACATGGTATTGTACATTGTGACAATTGTCCCTATCAGAGTACCTATAATCAAGATTAGTCCCAAGAATGCCCACTTTTGGTATCGTCTCCACCAAGAATCTGTACCATCGACTAAATTTTCTATGGCAACAGCATTATATATAGGAGGAGGCGGCGCAGTTATAATAAGTGTTGCCTCTACTCCTTGAACCATTGTCGCTTCAACCTCGTGGAGCTCGGGAGGACTATTATTATTCGATTCAGATAGCTCTCTAGCCATTGATGGTGGGGGCGATCTCATAGTTCTGCTGCGACTAGCTCTAGAACTGCGGTTGTGAGTTAACAATCCTGATAATCCTGAACGGCTTGAGCTTGGGGGGGGGTCAATCCGAGAGACTGTCATAGAAGCTCCAGCTCTAGGCTCATTATGATCTGGATTATTCGGAGACTTTTTGTCGCCATCAATTTCTTCAAATTGACGAGGCATCATGGGAGATTCCTCATCTTGCCCCCCAAGCTGAAGGCCTCCGCACATTGTTTCGGTGGGAACTTTCTCCGCAGCCCCATCATCTGCAATAAGAAATGCAGTTGACACTGTCGGCTGATCATCGTCACTAATTATTTCTGGCTGGATGTTCCTATTTCTCTGCTCCAATGCTTCTTCCTCGTTGTGAAGGGCTGGAACTTTCTCCGCAGCCCCATCGTAATACCATTGCCATGTAGGTGGTACTGGTGGTTGATCATCGTCGTCAATTATTTCTGGCTGGGTGTTCCTATTCCTCTGCTCCACTGCTTCTTCCTCGTCGTGAAGGGCTGCTACTTGCGCCGGTGGAAACGGGGGTCTTAGGTGAGCGCCATCATAGCCAGAGGCAAAGGAGGAGAAAGGCGGGACATCGCTACCTTCGTCAGAAGTCTGTGATGGCGGTGGCGTAGCGGATCCTCTGGCGGGATCTTGGCGACGATTGCTGTGGCTGCTCATGGCGGAAACCTACGGAAAATCAAGTATGAGTATGCTACTAATATATGATGGCCACGCGGGCGACGGGGAATGCAGTGGAACGATGCAGTGGAAACAATGCAGTGGAAACAATGCAGTGGAAACAATGCAGTGGGACGATACAGTCGAATGCAGTCTATGGAATTAAGCATGCAGCACCAGGATGGTTTGGTCTTGTCTTGTTGATTGTTGGTCTTGGGTTTTCGGCTGTTCGGTCTTCGGTCTTCGTGTTGTTGGTGGTGTTGTCGTCTGGCCGGGCATGCCACCATGTATTATGCGCCGATAGCCGACACGTCCACAGTACAGAAGACCATGTTGGAAATAGATTGATTTCACCTTATTTTTTATTAAATTTGAGTCATTTTTTATTACATTTCAGTACCCCTATTCAGACATACTTTTGTATTTAGCGATTCAACAAGAGAACCTAACATACATAGCGATTCAACAAGAGAAGAACAAAGAAGCTGCAAAGAAGCAACTAGATAACAAGCAAGCCACAAGCCAAGGCTGCGACGAATGACCATGATAAAATCCGTCGCCTCAATTTCCGCCGCGTCGTCCTAATCATAAACATTCCAAAGACAACACCAACAAACTAACAAGAAAATGGGAGACGGAGCCCTAGGCCCCCTGGGCATAAACCCCCTCCACTTCTCCGCAAGCCTCTTCGGCCTCCTCTTCCTCTTCGTTCTCTACCTCCTCTTCCCACGAGGCGTACGCGTTCAATACTTTGGAAGTTATCCCAAACGATATGCATGGAGTGCACGTAGTCGTTCTGCACGGCGAAAGCGTAGTGCCAATGGTGGTGGAATGGGTGCTCCTGGTGGCGATGGACAATCGTACACTGGCGGATCTTCCGTGGGGAGCGCACGTACACCAGCGTATGGACAACAGCAACAGGGAGGTCAAGGCCAACAACAATCACTACAAACACCTGGTTCAGCATACGATAAAGGACCCAATACAAATCTAGCAGGAGGATCCATGAACAGCAACAATGAAGATATTGTAGTCTCCGCAGCAATGCAACAACTCCGTGATCCAGGAGTACTCATTGTCGCTCATGGTTCACGAGGCAAACCCAAGACGGTTCGTCTCGTACTAACCGAAACGGCCATTACATGGCGCACGGAAATGCGAAAGAAGACCACACACGGCGGCAAAGAATTGAAATTGGGGAAACTGCACCAAGTACCACTAAGCCACATCATGTACGTAGACATTGGCAAGCAAACCACAGCACTGCGCCGTGTCGAAAATGCCTCCGTGTCGGATGCCCTCTGCTTTTCACTTCTCACGAAGGAAGGATCATTGGATTTGGAGGCGAATAGTCCGAGGGAACGGGATGCGCTGGTGCAGTGTTTTTCGCTCGTTTTGGATGAGGTGCATGCGCAGAATTGGAGGGATATTTATAGGGGGCCGAGTAGTGATATGCCTAGTTCGTTTGATGAGGGGGATGGGAATGGTGGCATGGGGAATGGTGGTATGGGCGGAATGGCATAATGGAATGTGTGTGTTTTATGTGCTTTTAGTGTGTTGGGGGGGGGCTTGCTTTTGGTGGATGATGCGAGGTGACATGTGGTGTGTTGCCTGGCAAATGATAATTGTGGGAGCAACTCTACTGAGATGGGAGAGAAGATTATATGTACATAACCTCTTAAAAGGTATTCATGGTTAATTAAGGGGGTCATCAGATAATGCACGTGTTCATATTTGCCATGACTACTTAGTTACACCGTGCCGGACAAATGTTTGGAGCGCAGCTGCATAACCTAATGCATGTGTTCATATTTGCCATGGATACTTTGTTACACCATGTATATATTCAGTAGATATGTCGAGCAGTTACAACACTTTTTAGACTTGACCACGGCACAACACGAATCAGGTCTTGCAATTGAAGCATTGCAATGAGGCTTTCGCGGGTACAGCAAGGCAAACTCAGCCTGTAGTACTAGAAGTGCATCAGATGATGGCAGAATCAGGGCTACGCGTTGACTTCCATCCGCCAATAATAGATGCTCGCATCATATATAGATGTATGTCAATGCTTTGTCACAATCGTCGCTGCAACCTATTTTGATACAACATCATACTTCAATGAATGAAGAAGTTGGAGAGAAATAAGATGAACATGCACATGGACGGATATAGTTACTAGTTTTCAGGGGAGCTACATGCCAAAGAGGATGTTGAATTGATCAATCATGGAATAATACATACCAACCTCCTCTCATTGGTTTCGTCATCAACACATCCTCATCCTTTTCATTGCTTTTCACAACAGTATCTGTCACCAAATCCTCATCCTTCTCTCATTGATTCCCACACTAGTAACCGTTACCGATATACTCATCCTTTTCATTGGTTTCTATCAGCATTTGCCATCAAAACATCTTCCTTCTCGTTGGTTTCCACGCTCCAGCAGCTGTCTCCAAATCCTTATCCTTCTTATTGGTGTCCACACTAGCATCTCCCACCTCAGTAGCAGCGCCCCGAACATCATTCTGCGCAGCATTCAAATTCTGAGAGGGAAGAACAGCCGTCAAGATCGCTGTTATGACCGTTCTTATCTCCTGCCCAAAGCCAAATGCGCAACACTCACAGTATAACTACATGTTTTTCCACCTGGTAGTTCCTTGTTCCTTTTTTTGTTTAATCTCAGGGCAAGTGCGCCCCTGTCCAAATTCTTCCCAAGAAAATGGCTCCTCCAACATGACTTTGTCTGATGCCTTGATTTGACATCGATTCAATAAATTGGATAAAGTCTCATGTTTTTGTGAATCATTAAGATTAAACGCCCCCAGTATCATTTGTTGGTAAGCCTCCAGTTCCTGATAAATCAAGCAACACAAGTAAAATGCATTTGACTGACTAAGGGAAGCACTGGCAGTGTAGTTCTCACTGCCATGAGTATACTTGGATCCAGCTGATTGGAATTCACCCGTTCCTCCAAGGACTTTATCTAAATATATTGTGTCTTCCCACATTTGCTCTGTTCGAATCACAGCAACTGTATGATTTGGCCACGCATCAATTGTATATTTTTTGTAGTACTGGTAATTGCATTTAAAATGTGATCCGCCTCTCCCGTCCCCACGGCTCAACACATTCAAGCCCAATTTTGTGCACATTGTGTCAGAGCCCTTTCTTAAGGTATCAACCATTGCATCAAGGCCTCCAGGAAAGCATTGATTGTAAAATGGTTTGTACCTTCGATGTTTCGTGAAATTCTTGTACTCATTTCTGTGATAGTTGTACGCTGAAATAAGTCTATCAATCGGATCTCGCACAGTGAAGAGAAACACATTTGTGTTATTCAGTAGCCAATCTTTTCCTTCTTTAGTGTAACGTGACCCCGACATATGAAAATAACCCATAGTGTGTCTTTTAAGTTGAGAATCTCCTGGTAAATGGCTGTAGCAGGAGTTATAACCATCTTCACCCTTATTATTCAGACTGCATCCGACTGCAGCTACTGTTCGGAGTAGTTTTAATGATGTGACTAAAGTCATACCTCCAGCCTTTCCAATTCAAATACGATAGTCGATGGGATTGTCAGCAACTTGTCAAGAACAAAACATTATATGAATGAAACAAACTCGCCTTTCCAACATGAATGAAATAAACTCGGGGTTTTTCAGGCATGATCGTAGTAGAAAATCTCTCTGTTTCTATAGTCACATTGGCATTGGGAGATGGTAAAAAATCTTTATCGCTGATGATGTTGCTTGCATCAGTCATAAGAGGAGATGCATTGTGATTGAAGGATGTCATCATCATTTGTCTTTGATTAGTTGGCAGCGATAAACGCATCAGTGCTTGGGTCGCGAAAACAAAAATGCACAACATGCCAAATGGCATCCAGCGATTGTGTTTTTTGCCAGTTTTCTGTTGCTTCATCGTTGCTGTTCCTCCTTCGTGTCCCAGTTCCATGTCAATTGTCAATCCAGGTCAACCCTATTCGATTTTCCAGCCCTAGTACAATTTTGTCCGGCCGCGACGCTCACACCTATTACCCCACAAATAATAATAATGGCGACCAATTACCAACGCCACTATGGCCGATTACCAAAGGTCATTACCAAAGAAAAAATAGTCTACGTATTCCTACCTACAATAAGTACCAGAAAATTAGGTGTCACATCGCCACGTCGTGTAGAGTAGAATTCAAAATACTGAACAGTTCAAAATACCGAACACTCCATAATTACTANCTCGTCGAATCGACCTTTTCGAATAATTTCTAACGGTAAGAGATCTTCATTATTTGCTGTTGCCACTACAAAAACTAGTTTTGTTTTTTCTGACAACCAACTTATTAATTTTTACTATTACACGATTACTAGTACTGGTGTATGAAAAATTCAATAATACAAAGTACATACAAGGAGTTGAAGACTTCTTTGGTGTGGAGGGATTTAATGAGCCATCAGTAATGTTTTGTGGGCCAGAAGCGAGGGACGCAAATGAGAGGGTCCCATTGACTGTTAAGTTTGAGAATGTGCTCAAGTTGACTTACTTGAATCATATGGATAATCGGCTTTATAAGGACCTTGTAACGTCTTGTTGGAATTATGAAAAAGAGGGTGAAGTGGAGTTTTCGTTTCCAAAAGTAGACGCATCTAGATTTATTGCACAGCAAAATAGAACAGTGATCGGTGATTGAATGATGACATACTTAGATTAACCATAACTACATACTTTTACAGCATGATCGGCTAACTAACACTTAGTCATCGGTCGTGTTAGTGATAATGGCCAATATTCATATTGTAATATTGTATTCATCATGTTCTAGACATAAACCTTTTGCAATCTGAAATGAATCTGAAATAAGAGCTAATATGGTTAATGTTTATATTGCAATATTATATTCAATGTGTTGCAGACATAGTCCTTTCGCAGGTGCTGTTTGTAGTAGTTTGGTTGGGATTTGTATCTTTCTTTGGTTTGTATGATCATTGCTGTCATATTCATCTACACACATTTTCAGTTCATCTGTGTTGGCTTCATTTTTACCTATAGCAACTACTATTCCAACAATTCTCCTCATCATTTTGTACAAGAAGAAATCACATTTGCCCGTGATTTTGTATATCACGGTGCTCTCATCCTTCTGCAGAAAGTATGGGACAGTGTCAGTATCGGTATTCATTGGGATTTTCTCTACACATAACTGAACTGTCCGTCGTGGGTCTCGCATCTCACCCGGTTGCATAACACACATCCATTCAAAATTGTGCTCATTACTGAGCAACTCTGCAGCATCGACCATTGCTGCCAAATCTAGTGATTGTTTTATATGCCAAGCATATCGATTCCAAACAAACGGTAATTGGTCGCTGTCGCCTGCACAAATGTAGTAGGTGTATCGTTTCCAAATTGCGGAAAACCTTGCATCAAAATCAAAGGGTGCTGGTACGACTGACTTGGCGGAAATTGATCCATGTCGAGTTTGTGGCTGAGGGGTATCACCTGAATTGCAGGAGAACTCCTTCAATACGCTGTGTAAAAATTTTGCCGTTCTTATTTGATCCGATTCTTCCCTCGTAGTTGTGGCATTAGAGTTAGGGCATCTCTTGGCAAATTTTCTAACTTCATCAAGAGATAAATCGACCGTCACTGCGGCACCCTCAGCATGAACTCCGCTATCAGTGCGTCCCCAAGCAATTATCCTCACTTTCCTTCGTAATAGTCCCATCAATCGATGTTCAATTTGATCTTGAATTGTATTCTTGTACGGCTGCGATTGAAATCCTTGGTAGGTTGTCCCATCGAAGCTCAGGCGGATGGCAAACCGCTGATATTGGTCGTAAGTGGCCCTATCTGCGGATTGAACAGCATTGCGCTCTCGTTGTTTTGGCATGCCCTATTCGTGCCACTATAATATATTAGTTGCGATGGCGTTATATAATAGGATTGATGGATGATGGGTAGAGAATAAACGGCGTGGATATGATAACTAGACTGAAGTAGAAGGAAGTATCGCTGTGTGAGGCTGTGGGTGTAGAGGATGGAATTCGGTGGTATATTGCAGTTCTTAGTAGGGTGCGGCGCCGACTAATAACTGGTTGGTTGCTGTTGCTGTTAGTTGTGATGGTGATGCGGTTCAGGTTCAGTTCATGATGTGTTGGTGTTGGGTGTTGGTTCATGTCCAGATCATAATATCAGGCCCTGGTTAATTTACAATGTCACTTTGGCCATTTTATAAATCCATTTACAAAACATTACTGATAATAGAAAATTATGTCCTTACAAGCCTCCACGTTCCACGTCCTATAACACTTATTGTACGTTAGCCAAGCTATAATTTATAATCGCCAGACACAAGATAAATATCTTTGGGGCGCGCCAAAAGTTTGACACCACGACCGCGCCAAATAAAGAGATCTGCCAAAGCAATATTGCCGATCGATTGCCGCGAAGATCGCTGCGATCTGCCCAAACCGAACACTGACCACTGACCACTGACCATGACCATAATGAGACCATGATATGACGACCTGACCAGGGATAAGACCTGACCATCATCGCCCACCGATCACCGTACCGGCGATGAGCAGAGCTGCACAAGCCAGCCACTTCGCTGTTTCATCCATGAACTCAATAAGATCACCGCTCTACACAGCCATCGGGAGAGCGATCTCTCGTACTGGTACTGAAATCAAGTCGGTAGCATTATTCAATTACAACCCACACGAAGCCGCCACGAAAAGGAAAATCTCTCTAGCAGGTTGGCACAGAAAAAGAAAGTACGGAAGAGGCTGGGACAGCATCAAAAAGGACAGACTCCTCAATGATGTCAATATTAGCTCCTCTAAACAATTCGACACAACCAGCATCAGCCAAAATAGCACTATCAAGAATCCTACAAACGAATTTCCGTTTTCACCTGGGAGATTCTTCAATCCGTGGAACGAATTGGCAAACATTATACCCAGCGAAGAAATGCTGCATGACAAAGTTGAATCCACGACACGAACGTTTGGTATAGTCGCTGCCCTCATGGGATCATTGGCAGCAGCCCTACTGACCTTCAATCCACATGATGGGTATGATGCCAACCGAGAGCCAGTGACGGACGATTCTAACCCCAACACCCAAAGCCAAAATAATGTGCAACATCAACAACCATTCTCTCCCCTACCATTGAAAAGGCGAAACACGATCAATTTAATCGAGCACGTTACTTTTACTCATCATGTTTCTGGAACTTCATTGTTAGTATCCTGGGGTATACCTGAATCTAAACTTGATGACATCTACACCGCTTGCGGCGCTGGATCATTCTATTCGGGGGTGTTAACCACCGTTCTTTCTAGTATCATTAATGCGTGGCTTGCGGCTACCCCACCCGGTGGAATACGCAGTTTTGTAAGAGTACATAGTTGGTACATTGTTGCCCTACCAGGTCTCCTTGGAATTTCTACGAGTTTGGCAGGTATTGCCTTGTTTATTGGATTAGATCGTGAACATGGGACGCCAGTTAGTTATGTTGGATTGGGTGGCACACTAATAGGAGGTGCAGTTTTATGCTTGGTTACAGGAAGAGGATGGATTCATACCTACAAAAGCTTGACAGAAGCAGTATTGAAAAGAAGTGGAAAATGAGGAATGCTTAAATTAAATACTATCCTACCCCATGGAACTTCATGTTGTAGTATAAAAACTTAGATTGATCATATATGGCCAGGTAGCCGATCTCTCCATAAGCAACGCAAGGGGCATGCCATCTTTACCTACGTGGCCCATGCACATTGAGCCTTTCTTTCATTTGTGGCGAGAACAGGGTATCCAACATCGGGTTTGAAGCAATCTCGTATCTCGCGGCATCGTGCTCGAAGGACGACTTTTAAAATGAGGAATGCCTTAAAATTATGTTGTGAAGGATTGATTTCTATTCGCTTATTGTGCAATGTAACAATGTATTCATGTGCCACCATTTCCACACCAAAGAAAAGGTAGGAGTAGGTAGGTAGGCAAAGTTATTTGGTTTGCTGTTGTCCTTCCCTCCATGGTAAAATAACACGAAGAAGAGAAGCATGATGTTGCGTGGTTGATTACTTGCATGTAGTACTCCTCCCGACTAGAC
>JAZGVS010000575.1:0-13811 GCA_037356235.1 Bacterosira constricta
GTTTTTTGAAGGTCATGCTGATACTCTTGCTTGATTTCATCATCTGATTTTGGACAAGCTTTATTAATCGCTGCAGGCTGAGCTGCTATCCCGTTAAGTGCATTCATATTCGCCATCATGACGCTAAAGGATTTCTTCTTCTCTTTTGACTTCTTCTTTTTTGTCACTTTTGACCCAGTCTGTACCAAAGTTCTAAACGTGATGTTTCCCATGTCATCACGGGAGCTCTTCTCTTTATTGAACCTTTTATTGTTGCGGAATTTGGAGTAAGTTCTCATTGTGAACAAGGCAGTCCTCTCGTAAATTTCATAGATAGTACTGTCGTCGAGGGTAATATCAAATGTGAGTGCAATTGCTCGAAACTTTGAGTAAAGAGGACCTTCTTTGTTCTTGAGATCGTCAAATCCACCTTTGATATACCCACTTCTCTGTCGATTCATGCTTTGATCCGTATTTTTAGCCATACATAATTTCATCAAGTCCATTGCCCAATGTATGAATCTTTTGCTGACGAGACTCAAGCCACCTTTATTGCGATGCCGTACATACTCTGGGACGTACTCGTCGTAGTAATCTGTGTCAATCTCATCTTTGAAGGTTCTAAATGCCATACTATGGACTAGATCACAAGCTTTCTCATGACGCGACCACTTTTTCTTGAGATCCGGAATGACAGCTCCAACAATATTGTGGACGTGGATAAGAAGAGTTTCCTTGTCCAAGATATCATCAACGTCAACATCATCACAACACGATTTATTCGGAATCAAGTCAGACAATGCATCGTAATACCATCGCTCAAACATGCATTTGAGAGTTTCCACGAGGTAAATAGCACATGGACGACTGCCTCTCAGTTTTTGAGGGAGCCTTTGCTCGATCAACTCTTTGAATCCTTCACCCAACAAATAGTCAAAAAATCCCCGTTCAAAGGAGATCGTAGAACAGTATACTACGTCCTCCATAATTGAGAACATCTTGCGGAGAACCCCCTGGCAGATTGCATCGATTTCATCGTCACCCCCCTTTGCAAATTCCTCGAACCATTTGTTTCTTGAACTGTCGTGTGCACTTAAACGGAACCAGTTCTGAAAGCTCTCGTGATTCAACACCTCTCTTCGGAAGCTACTATATTCAATGGGGCTCTCGTTCATCTTGGTTGCTAATACCTCCATGAGTTGAGCCTTGTGGATTACAACCTCATCACCAAAACGAGAGATTCTTGCATCTCCAGCGTTATCCTCTGCAGGCAAAGAAGCGACCAAGTTAGTCAATTTCTCTGTAAGCTCTTTTCCATACTTGGTAAATACATTTGATCTGGAAGTTGATACGTAAGTCTCTTTTTCCTCGATGTCATCTTCGGCACGATACGAAGCTACAGGGTTTGCTAATGCGCTGTTAGTCATTCTTTGGCAACTATTTGAGATGTTGCTTTCGTGACTTTGAGCAGTTACCTGACCCATAGCTCTTTCGCAACTGAATTTCCCTTCGAGTGGAGTCGAGTTATTTAGCTGCATAGGTACATAGTGGAAGCCATCTATTCTATCTGGTAACATCTCAAGCAAGTATTTGGCAAAATAGTAGAAGCCACAAAGAGCAATCCTCAAGTTTCGATAAGTCACACGGTCCATGCAAGATCGTTCCCAATTAGGATCGCCATTTTCTCGTCTTCTCAACTGCGCCTGCCTCCATTTGTCAAAATAATCCATCTCGTCTTGAAGAAACTTTTTGTAAGCTTCGAGATTGCCCGAAGTGAACGATTCTTGTTTTTTCATTAAGAGCTCGTTGAATAGTCCGTTTACAACAGCAAGGTACTCAATGGAACTCAAGTCACTGTGAATTTTATTTGGAGGTACGTTGAGTTTGTTCCGTTTCAGAGTCACTTCTTTGAAGATCTTATCAAGTTCACTTTGAAGCTGTCCTGGTACATCATAATTCATGTCACTACTTTCACTCTTATAAGTTTTGTTCTCGTCGGGAGCTCCGTCCTCGATTTCACCATCTGATAAACTTTGACCATTATCCTCCAGATCACTGCCTCCGGGCTCAGAACTGAGCTGGTCTGGCTGGCATTGATCATTTGTAGAAGACGGTTTCAGAGCATGCATGGATGCATTTTGTTTTGTAGTATCGTCCAAAGGTAGGCGCGGTGATTTGAGTGTACGTGGTTCAAGTGGCTGTTCGTTAGAACCTGACTTTGCAGCTGCTTGTTTGGCATATGGGTTTGCTACGGCTGATTTCACATATGGCTTATATGGATTCACAACTGCTGATTTGGCACATTGATTCATCACAGCTGGCTTGACACATAGATCCACCACGGCTGATTTGGCGCATATATTTGACAGACTTCCAAGATCATGTGACGAAATTGGAACAACACTTTGATAAGGTAATGGAACAGCAAGTTCTTTGGCCACTTTCTCAGTTGCAGCTGCAGGGATAGACTCTCTACAATATTTGCCTAACCATTCAGTTGGATTGGAAGGACGTTTCGTTGCCAATTCACTCATCCCCCGTAACAATGTGGACACAAGCATCCTGTTAATGTAGTCACGGATGGGTAGGTACGGGGAAGGAGCGATACTAGCATCACATCTTGAAGAAGATACAGACTGATTTCGTTCTTTATGCTCTGCACAATACACAGCTAACCACTCAACTGGATTAGATGGGCGCTCCACTACCAGGTCACTTATCCCATCCAGCAAAATGGGCTTGACCAGCTGATGGAGATAGGTACAATCTGACAAAGTTTGCTGTACAGCAACTGGCGCTTGGTTATCATCGGGCTTACATGTGAAAAATATATCAGCAGGCATACCTTCAACTTCTGCAGCAGTGAGACCTTTGGATTTGATACTAATTGCCTCGATCACATCATTCAGTGCAAATAATACTTCATTCCTTCTTTTAGCGAGATCTTTCAGATGTCTGATTTCTACCGTATGCCAGCCGTGACGAATGTGTGGGTGGTGGTCAGTTTCACTCTTGGTTCGAATAAATGGAAGTTTGGATTTCTCTTGGGCTGTTGCCTCCCTGATAGCTCGTTCGTTTGTATTCAGTAGTTCGTGTTTCTGCACTTGCATTTTGAGGGCAGCAAGTGTATTGTCGGCACTTGCCTTCAGTGCAATGCTCACATTCATGGACACTTGTTTATCTGGGTGGATAACCTTTTCATCAACCGGGCAGGTGTCTGCATTCATTTCAACATCCTCTCTACTTTGCATATTGTTATATAAATCAACAAGAACCCCCCAGCCAAACGGGGTTCCATCCTCATCCCTGAAAGCTTTGCTCTTCCCCTGTTGACTGGCATGCAGTTGACCTCTCATTGATTTGAGAAGGTGAGTCACACAGAAGTAGAAGTAAATCCGCCTAGACGGTTCATATGGATTCAGAACGTAACATTCATCTTCGTTCAGCCAAATTTCTTTGTCGAAGCTTTTCATGCTACGAAGTCTGAGAACAAAACTTGCATTAGGACCCCCTGCATCTGACACTATCCCAAGCACTCTGCATCCGATTGACTCCAAGCTCATTAGAACATTCAGAAACTGGTTAAAAATGGTGTCACCTGTAATTGAACCATCATTAAACCAGAATCCAGCCATGACCTTCTCGTGCTTAGATGCATTGAGCTTGATATACATCCACTGGTTAACATACTTGGCCTTCTTCACAGTGTCTCCATCTTTCGACAACAGCCTGTGCAAAACAGTCCTTAGGTCTAACATATCTGATGCAAGACCAACCGAGATCCCATCAAAGGTTCCCCAAACAACACCCTCGTGAACCTTCAACTCATCGTACATGACGTATCCAAAATATGGCACGTCTTGCTCGCTTTTGTGTATCTTTCCTGAGAGATACATCTCATATGCTTTGGTACCCCTCCCAGCGGAGACTTTATTGGCAGTCTTGATTTTTTTATGACCACTTATAGATGGATAGTGGAATGCGGAGAGCGCTTTGAACTCTCGATAATGCGCTGGAGACCTTGAAAAGAGAGCATGGCTGATCTGGTACATCTTTGGAGAAAAACTAGTCGCAGTAGTCTTGCCAGACAATATCTTGACCTCGTTGCTCATTTGCTCCACGATTTGTTCGACGATTTCTTTGACATCCTCGCGTTTGAACTCATAGTTGTTTTTCTTCTCCTCCATAGTAACACCACGATCAAGCATCTCATAAAGCATGCCTTCCAGCAAAGGTAGAAATTCTGCCTTCTCCTCAAGGATAGTCTCCATTGCAAATTTGGAGGCTGCCATAAAGTTGTCGCGCTTCTGTTCGGCTGCATCCATATCGACAGTAATCTTCTCGCCTAGCTCCTCTTCGGCCTTTTCTTGGTATTCCGCTGCCGCCGGATCAATGAAGCTTTTACGAAGATCAAGCTTTTTCTTCAAATTTTCATTGGATCTTTTGAAGTTGGCCTTCGCATTCCTTTCGTTCTTCCGCCGCTGTATCCGTTGTGGTGAAGTGAGTGCATCGTATCTGGTTCTGCTGCCGGCAGCTACTTGTTGTGTGGAGTTGATGTTTCGGATTCTTTCTGATCGAACTTCGTTTTTTGCTACATTTCTGCAAGACTCACACACACTATTCGTCAGTCTTGCCTCATATTGACGTCCGCTAGCAATTATAATTTCCTTGCACGACACGTGCCCTTTGCACCGCAGGATCGAAGTACCATCATTGCATCTGACTTCAGCATCATTATACTTCTGATGGAGTAAGTCTAGGCAGTCAATCAACTCATCGTTCTCTTCCAATTTCTGATGTCGTTCAACAAGAGAACATCCTGAATCTACCAAACCCTGATTAATTCTTTTGATTTGACCCTTCAGATCCTCAGGTAGCGCGATTACTGATTTGTACTTGAGCTTTACTATCTTGCTGGCAATGATTTTGCGTGCTCAGATGCTTTTGCGTGCATTCACGCAATTGGGGCACTGCCAAAGCTGATTCTTCTTCCTTCTCACCCATTTCTCGCTCTCTGCTTTCGAAACCGATGATGGCATGTGGATAAAGCAGCGTTTAGCTCGATAATGACCCAAGCTGTGTTCATATTGTTGAGAAAATGTTGCCACATCTATTTTGTACAGCTGGTGACCATGTTCAGTGTCCAGTCCAATGCAAAATTTCTGGCCAACATATGGAGCATCTCCCGAGTCAAACATTATCATGACAATCTTGCATGCTTCGCGAAAATCGTTCTTGGTAAAACCTTCCTTTCTGTTAGGCTGGGACTTCTGTATTGAATGAAGTTTCAAATTACCCTTGATGCGGCGTTTGATGGTTTCATATTTGTGTGTGAGCCCAAGAGATTTGCAGAGTGTCTTCAACGGCATATTCTGACCCTCTGCAAAGAAAGAATAGAGAAAAGATTGAATAATTCTATTTGTCGTCATCTTGCCTGCTTCCTTTCCTCGTTTCAGACCACTTGCCTGCATGGTATTATTCTGTGTCGATTGAGCTAGATGTGATTGAGCGGTGACATTCTGGTGCAAGGAGAAGGAGTTGTTATCATTGGCGACAGATTGATCATTCACATTAGTTCTCGGCTGGCGAGTATAAGGCGGTGGATGTGTGGCTTGGTTCAGCGAAAACCTTTGGTGTTGACCTCGCAAAGAATGGTGTTGACTTGGCTGCACCAGCCGAGTATTAGTCGTGGTATTTGCAATATCAGCAAATGGTGATCGAGTGGTGACATTATGATGAGAAAATAAGGAGTTTCTAACATTGGTGAACTGATCATTTCTCGGCTGGAAAGAATGAGGAGGCGGTAGATATGGGACTTGGTGCGGCAGAAGACTTTGTGATTGAACTGGCAAAGAATTATTTTGATTGAATTGCATTGGTAATCCATTTCGATGATATGGTTGTTGCAGCGCAGAGAATAGTATTGGTGGCTGAGTTAAAGTGTGTGTATTGTGGCCATGGCGTGGAATGAAGTTTCTCGTATCATTGTAGATGAAAGGCTGAGAATCAAGTGGATAGAAGTTCGAGCCATTGTTGTTTTGAGTAGCGTGTGGCTGAGAATCGAGTGGATGGAAGTTCGAGCCATTGTTGTTTTGAGTAGCGTGTGTCCTTTCTATGAATCCACCAGATTAGCCAGAGAGGTGAGTTTGGTCATGCATGAAATTGAAATGATTTCTCTAGCTTTAATGACTCACCATCAATTGCCGCTGCACAGAGCGCAATGAACACATTCACAACATCACCATTCTTAATGGAATAGCCGGCAACTGTGCAGCTGTTATCAAGCTTGTCGCCTTTGAAATATAGCCTCTGCACATCTTGCTGGACATCGTATTGGAGACTAAGTTTCTGCTTTACTTGGAATATAGTATCGGTTGGATACACATTGACTTGAAAGTCCTTACATTTTGTAATAGGCCTGACTATGATGTCAATACATTCACATCCTGTGATAGATTAGGGATGGAAATGTAAGTTTGTGTTTTCATAGTATGGCTCATGTTGGCATCGCATCTTACCAGAAGAGTCAACAAATCCTTTTATCAACTGCCCACTGAAGGGACCTTTTAGGCTGCACATTGCGTTACCTTCGTTCTGAGATCTGGTCATCTGATTCATCCGCTCGTTCGAATATCCGCTCGTTCGAAGGAGATGTCTGTATGTCATATTGTGCTGTCCTAGTGCACTTGGATCTAACTAGGTCCGAGCTAATACAATGTCGATCCGAGCGCTAAATGATCAGCTGCAATTTACCTGCAATAGCAACAATAGCGCTGCCATAATAGAATAAGTTTCCTTGCTGTAACGGCTTTAATAGCTTTTGAGTGCAAGTAAGTATCGTAAGTCAAACCCGGCAAGATTGCCAATACACATTTTTCATGTGGCCAGACCTTCCCGCCAAGTGACATTGTGAGTGACGGTGACTATCTGTCGTGACCTCTCAATCGGACAAATATGCGTTAGCCATCTTCTTGTGCTGGCGGCCTACGTCATATTTGCTTCTGGATTATTTTCTACTTTAGAAAAAGATGTATTCTATTAGATATGTCAATATTGTTTTAGACTAACTTTGTACTGATAAACGAGAAAGTTCGGCGATTTACCCTCTTTCAGGAAACCAGATGGAATCAATATCAAGTGTGTAGGATTCTACACAAATGAGAACCAACTCAGAACCAACTGCCATCGGAATGCTGCATGTAGAAAACATACTAGCATTCGGTTCACACACGCTTCACGATTTGTTGGTGAAGCACGCTGAGTTAACCATCCAGAGAGTGTTAGATCCAAGCTCCGAGCACTGTTCTGAATTCTGGATCTTTGGTCCGATCCGAACCAGATCCGAACTCCACTCGCCAACAAACTCCCAGCAAGATCCAATCTTTTGGACCCAATTCCAATCAACACCACTGGCCAGCCTTGACCTACTTGGCCAACCCAGCCACACCAACCGACCACTATGAGGACTAACCATGGACGCCGAGGAAGGAGCCTCGTTACTGTCATCTATGCTGCTACATTTATCCACTGCCACAATAGCTGCCGGATTCGATTATCTTCATCTTTTCAAGTGCCGTCATCGCCCGTCAAGAGCGCAAGTAGTAGATATCTGAGCAATAAAGAAGATACCGATGGTGATGGTGATGCCGCTGGCTCCGGCGAAGATGATAATGGCAACAGCAAACTCAATGAACAAGGTGCGATCCTTCGAGATACTATGGATGTAAATCGTCGTGATGGAACATATAGCTGGACCAATCCCAAAACCATACGAAAGGATGATACTCGATCACCCAATCCATCGTCAAAATCAGCCTTTGTAACTGCAGATTCCAAAGATCATTATAAACAAATTCAATTTGATGGGTGTGAGTCGATACTGTTACATCAACAACCAGAGTCGTTCATAGCGCCAGGATCTACGAACGGAAATGAACCGAGTGATAGTCAAAGTCAAAGAGGACGTACCGGAGTTACGTTATGGTCTGCATCTTATGTAATATCGTATTATATTGACCGTCAATGGTCTAAAGGTGGATCTTGGTACCGCAGTGAGACAGGAACAGACTCAGAGACGTCCAGATGGACGGTTCTGGAACTTGGTGCTGGGCTGGGTATGTGTTCTGCAGTAGCAGCAAAGCATGGCATGAATGTGGTTTCTACCGATAACGATCCTGCTGTGCTGTCGTTATTGAAAGAAAATTTGCAGAGAAATCAAGTTAGTCTCGTAGATGACTTGTTAGAATCCACCCAATGTAATTCAGAGCAATCACACGTTCACTCGGTGGACTGGTTGGCTGTTTCAAATGATCCTATTGCTGAAAGCTCTCATCCTGTATTTTTACAACTGGAATCTCTTGGTGGTGCAGATCTAATAGTGCTCTCAGATGTGATCTACAGCGCTACACAGCCAGCATGGAATGCTCTGTTAGTATTGCTGAATAAGTTTTGTGCTCAACGACGGAGGATTCGCTTAGAACAAGGGGTCAACAGGGTTGAAGACGATACGACAGCATACTCGAAAACGAATCAATTGGATGAAAGAGTTGATCCAATTGTATTATTAGGTTATACTCATAGGAGACGAGATATGGGTCCTCAGGACGAAGCACGTTTTTTTGCCATGGTTAAAGCCGCGGGGATGGAGGCTGTACTGGTTCCTTCAACTTGTATTCCAAATGGAGAGAAATATATCATGACTTCTCTGTTTGAATTGCGATGGGTTGACTGAGGCTTTTGCAAATTGTTGTTTGGAAATTACTATGTTTTAATTACTGCAATCACGTAATGAGTTAAACATGGAAAACCAATGCAAGCCAAATCTACCCCAAGACAAAGCGAAGTCTGATCTTCTGCTCACAACAGCCACTCCAAATTATACCCTTACTAGATATAGATAGCTTTGTCTACACTTAAATATTGCAAGAGGCGTGTAGGCATTTCCCGACGGGCTTTATCGAACACCTTTACAAATCATGATGTTGTACTGTGATATGAGGTTGTTGCAAGTACAATACAGTCGGCTTTGGCTTTGCTCCCGTCCAGTGAGCCGTATGTATGGTATGGTACGTGGAAGTAGGTAGCTACGATACTAGCGCTGGTATGTAGTAATTTTGTATTTCGCGTATGTAGACGAAGTACAATAATCGCTATAATTCTTGGACACTTCGCCAAATCCCATTTCGACTGGCTTATCTTTGTGTTGGTTGTTGTTTGTTGGCAGTTGTTGGTCCGTGTGCAAGTTGTTGTGCAAGCCGTGAGCCGCGTGGTTGATTGTTGTTTGTTCGTTCGCTGTTGGCGTTGAGAGAGTCAAGCGAGACGGACTGTTGTGACTGCGGCTTCATTCAACAGCACAGGCAGCAGGGGATATTGCTCGTAGTATTGTACCAGGTCTCGTCGCCATATACTCCATCAACTTCATTCAACGCAGAAATAACCATCACTCATGGTGTCGGCGACGGTGCAAGAATTTGTTAGGGTTCAAAAGCGACTCTTGGAATCGGAACTACGAACAGAACAAGGCGGCAGCGAGGGCAACAATGACGCTAAGAAAAAAGACGATGGTAGGGATGGGGGATTTATCCTCCGTAATATTGATGTAATAGATACCAATGTAGGTTTGTATGGGCGTACAGTAGTAGCTTTTGGAAATGCTTCTGAACAATCGAGTGAATCAGACAATGACACATCGAAAAGTCAAAGTAGCCGAGCAACGCTATTGCAAGCGCATCGGTTGACTGTTGGGGACGAAGTGCAAATTTTACCCAATAATGGTAAAGGGTTTCAGAGCAGGAAAAAATCAAAGCATGCTGGTGGAGTGATTTGTGCAGTGGACGATATCAGCGTCTCCGTGGCGCTCTTTGGTGGGGACAGTGCTAGACAACAATCATCATCTGGGAAAGGTTCGAAAAAGAACCAAGGGAAGAAGATTGTCAAAGAAGAGAGCCTGGATGATGACGGGGAAATGCTGGGGGGAAACCCTCCCTACGCTTTGATTCCTAAATCTAGTGTGGAAGTGCATCGGAAAATGGTTATTGCGCTTGATGAGTTGGAAAGACATGGTATAAATCACCCCGTTGCTGGAGACATTGTTATGGCAGCATTTGAACCTGACAACCCAAAGCATAACATTGAAATGACCCGCGCAAGAATCGAAGCTCTCGAATCCGAATGTAACCTTGCATCTTCGAAGCTTGACAACAGCCAAAGAGAAGCTGTTGTGATGGCTCTAGATTCTAATTCTCCAATAAATCTTATACACGGCCCGCCTGGTACTGGTAAGATGATTAGATCAGGTGTATGCTGTATGCTGTGAGATGTTGTATTACTACTTACACATGTTATGATTTTAGGTAAGACGACCACAGTGGCCGAATTGATACGTTGTGCCGTTCACTACAAGGGCTGGAAAGTTCTTGTCACCGCACCGAGCAACGTTGCCGTGGACAACGTCCTAGACCGGGTCATGAGCATAGAGAAAGAAATGCAATCAGCTGAAACCGGCAAACGAAAAGCAGGGTCAAAGAAATCTAGCACCAAATCCAAAATAAAGGCTGTCCGATTGGGTCACCCTGCTCGGATCCAACGTGGCATCCAAAAGTACTCGTTAGAATCACTTGTACAATCATCAGAAGGAACTGAAATTGTAAAAGACTGTCGAGCAGAATTAAAAGAGTATCTAAAGACGTTGTCGAATGCGAAATCCCGTCCGTCTGAGAAGCGTGTGGCATACCGGGAAATGAAATCATTGCGAAAGGAAATTCGAACGCGCGAGGAAAAAGTGGTAGGGGCGATCTTGCGTGAGTCCAATGTTGTGCTGGCAACGAACGTTGGTGCGGCGAGTTCCCTATTTAATCGAATGGCAGACGCCAAAGGGGAACCGATATCATTTGATTTGGTTATAATTGATGAGGCTGCGCAAGCGTTAGAGGCTAGTTGCTGGATCAGCCTGCTTAGAGGTAAAAGGGCTGTACTTGCTGGCGATCATAAGCAATTGCCACCTACAATAAAGTGCTCAGTTCCCGAAGTACAGCGTGAACTAGGGAGAACTCTTTTTGAGCGACTGATGGTCGATTATGATAAAAGCAAAGACAATTCGTCCAATTGCCGTTCTAAAATGTTGGAGGTTCAATACAGAATGCATCAAGACATTAGTGACTGGGCAAGCAATGCAATGTATGGCGGGAAGCTGATCAGTCATGAATCTGTAAGAGATAGACAGCTTCTGACCCTTCCACTTGTAGCAGAAAAGTTAAACGCACAGGGCGATAAAGAGGAGTGTGATGCATTGGAAAAGGTTACGATGATGCTTGTTGATACCACAGGCTGCGATATGCATGAAACAGCTAACGAGGCTGGCTCCAGATACAATGAAGGCGAAGCATCTATAGTGGTATCGCATGTGCATTCGTTGATAAAAATGGGGCTCCAAGCAGAAGACATAGCAGTGATTACACCATACAATGGGCAAGTTGAATTGTTGCGGAAACTGCTACTACCAGATGTGCCGAAACTGGAAATCCGATCTGTTGATGGATTCCAAGGTGGAGAACGAGAAGCTGTCGTGCTAAGTCTGGTCAGAAGTAGTGATCGAGGTGGTCAGAATGGTATAGGATTTCTCAGAGATGAACGTAGGTTAAATGTTGCTGTTACAAGGGCGAAGCGGCATGTGAGTCTCTCCTCCTCCTTTCCTTGTTGAAGTCAAAACTCTGCCTAACCTTCATTCTTTCCTTGTTGAAGTTGGCTGTGATATGTGACTCCGAGACAGTATCCAAGAATAAATTTATCAAAGCTCTGCTAGATTGGATGGAAAAGAAGGGAGAATATCGCTCAGGTGCAGAATATACTTCAATGCATCATAATATTGGAAGCAGTGGAAGTTTGCAAACAGAAAATAGCCCGCCTATCATCAAACCACAAAAGCCGAAGGATGGGAAACCCACGCATTCGAAAGAGAAACAACCCAAGATTACAAAAGGACAGAATACTTCCAAAGAATCACTAGTTAGAACTGTAAATGATTCAAGTCACAAAGCAGAGCTAGACGACAAGAAGACAAAGATAGAGTCCAATAGGATATCATTGATGGAGAGAATCAAATCATTTTCTGAATCGGGGAAGAAAGGTGATGAGTTGAGTCTTTCTCCTTTATCTGAATATGATTGTGTTGTTGCAAGAGAGTTGGCAAAGCAGCTTGGCTTAGGATGTCATGGTGGTGAAGACATCACCAAGTTAGTTCTTAGTGTCTTTAAGGAGACAAAGCCTGATCTGAGTGCCCCTCCCACTGAAGAACGCCATGCTACGAACACCTCAAAGTTTGCACAGCTTGATGTTGATGATGAATCATCCATAAGCTCGAATGACGAAGACAAAAATGCTGCTCCTAATAACTTACTCCGAGAACTGGCATTACAACGAGAAAGGCGTCAAAATGAACAACAGAAGTCACAAGTAGGAAAACCTTCAACGTCAAAAAAGAAGAAAAAGAAGGTAAAGGCGAAAAAGCTCGGAGGGACGTCGCAGCCTAAGAAGGAGGAGAAAAAGGATGACAAATTAGAGGGTCTCGATGATATGGCTTTCCTTGACTCGCAAATAGAGCAGGTACAAACCTCACATGGCCGCAAGGTTGAGGCTAAGGGAAAGGGATATCGATCTATTGTGAGTCTATCCAACTGTGCTCTCCTCCACAGACAGTTATACGTGTGCCAATCAAAACTCAGTCTAACCTTCATTCTTTCCTTGTTGTTTTAGGTAAATGGTATCCTTCTCTCGAAGCCTTCATCAAGAGAAGAACCGAAGCAGAATAATGGTGCTGCATCATCAACTCTTCAGGCTAAACTCAAATCAAAGGCACAGGATCGAAAGGTGAAGAAAAAGTCAAAATAGAAGTGTTTCAGCGTTAAATTTCAATTCAAATAGATTTCGATAGAGATAGAGTAAATTTCTTCAGTCAATGTAGTCCGTATCTACCAAATATTTACCCCAAGAATCACAGGTTGTTGATCTATGGGGTACAAAGGTATGCAGTCATTGCTTTGCAGCTGCGTTGGATACCTGGTGTCAATCTAAAATAATGATGCATTCATGCAGAGGCATTGATGATGTCTACGCAGTTTGCCATTCGGCTTCTTTCTTCATTTTATAGTATTGAGTCATTCTGATTAGCAACTTCTATCATCAATCGCTCAGCGAAGGGATTCAAGACAATCTTTCCAATGTCGAGGCCAGTTTTCTACAAAGAGTACTTTGCCTCTGCCCCTTTTAGCCGCGCGTGCGATGGTTCCTTTCGCTGGCTCTGACTCTGGTGATGATGAGGATACTTGCAAAGGTCCTTTCAAGACGTCCGAGAGCGACAAGGCGGAGGACTACTGTCATCCATCATGAGACAAATACGCAAATACGGGTATAAAAAAGGAAAAAAACGTCAGTTGTAGAGTGACCACAACATATTCACTGTCCCCGCCTCCCTCTCGCCCCCAGCCATGACTATCTACTCATCAAAGCTCATGAAAGTAAATGACTCAATGAAACGATGGCTTAAAGTCCAGTAAGAAAAGTCTCAGTGAACATTCTCTCATCAACAGATTTCCATAATACTCATACTTCAATCAATGAACCCAATCTAACAAATGATCGGCGGGTAACAGGTGTGTTCTTTCTGCCCACTGTGACGTATACGTACAATGAGAGATTAATAAGTGAAAGATTGGATTGTGATCTATTCGTGATTTTTATTATAGCATGCTATTCCAATTCAACCAACACATTAGTCTTTGATGTACATCTTGGCAAAATCTCCAATGGCATGATCAAGGGCATCCGCAGACGCCACA
>JAZGVS010000576.1:0-13629 GCA_037356235.1 Bacterosira constricta
TGGACGTGGGACGTCCGCGGACGTAAAAAAATAGATTCACGCTAGCTGGCCAAATAATCTCATGCGCTCTATCAACAGCGCGCGCTACATAGCTGCACACAACACCAACACAAGAACAGAAACAATCTAAGAAACACGCACGGAAATGGTATTTAGCGAAACCGGTATTCTCCTCATCGCTAAATAGCGTAGATTTTCCCCATGCTATGTAGGATCTAGTACGAGGCTAGGTAGACTTTGCTTTCCGCCGTCGCCGGAGCATTGTGAGCTATTGTGAGGAATAGAAGCAAGCGCACATCATACAACCAATACCTCTACAGGATCTATCACAAACCGCCACCGCCCGCAGCGTCTACTCTCATCTCACCTTCTGTCCTTTCATCAACCCGTGGCACTTGAATTGTGGATTGATCACTTTTCCAGTTGGAAAAATACCTTCCAAAACAATGCAGCAGATGAAACTGATTTTGGCACTAATCACACTGTTCCAATGCAATTTATTCTGTTTCGTCAGTGGCAGTGGAGCATGCGAGACCGAAGATGATCTTGATTTTGAGTCCTGTGATCTCAAAGACTTAACAGATGACGTATTAAAGGTGAGCTGTGAATAATATTTATTCGGGGATGGCGATGTCGGTGCCTGCAATCGGTACAATATCAGTTTATTCATTAAAAACAAATGGCATCCATGCAACATGAGCGTGTTCATATCTGCATCTGCATTCATGATCATTGAAATACGGGTGCTGACCCTGTAATGAAAAAAATTATCATGAAGAACATTCAGCACCAAGCACCAGATGGAAAAGGGTTGTACCTCACCAAACCTCGATCTTTGATGACATAGCTAATATCTATTTGCCAATAGTCAGAGCAGAAAACTGGCTTTCAATTGGAAATATTTGGCGCCCATCAGGACATGACGGATTATTAATGCAAATGGATTTCCATCATATCATGAATACTGCCCCCGATCTTTAATCAATACCACTTCTACCTCCACTCTTTTCGACAGGACATCTGCAATAGAATTGGCCTAGATATGGTATCACATGTATTGCCATTTCTATTAGAAGAAGAAGATGGCGATGAGAAATCTGACGGTGATGAAGGAGATGCAACAACCAAAGCATACACACACGAACAATTCGTACAAGGAGCAGAGGAATGCCTTATGATAGAAGATGAAATGACTCAATTAGAAGAGGATGATCCAGAGTATCTAGCGCAGTTGGAACGCGATGCGTTAGCAGAGGATCCTGAAGCTGTAGCTGAAATTGTAGCTGACGTCCTAAAACAGGATGATAAACTTTTGAAAGATATTGCGGCTAAATTGGAGAAAGACACGCCTGAAGTGGTTAAAGAAATGGAGGGCATGCTTGGCGAAGGAGAGAAGTTGGAAAATCGGCCGGATGTTGTGGGATTTATCATTGCAAAGTTGCTGAGCGAGGAAAAAAATCTTGATATTTTAGACGAACTCGATGAAGCACTGGGACATTTCTTCCAAGAAGATTGGGATGATTATGAGGAGGACGTGGCTGATGTCGGGGGTGGTGACGAACTTTGACGAAATAGCAAACTACAAATGAACTTGATTCTACCTTATGGGTATAAAAAATGATGAGATTTATTATGAGCAATTTGTAGGTATTATGATCGAACCATCATCACCAAGATGACACAACTGCCCGTGGCCTGCAATTCCAATGGATTGGCCAGCCAGATACCCATGTAAATCTTTCTTCTCAGCTTCGTTCTTCCTTAGCAAAATAGACAAGCACTCTATCATTTGATCACTTGTGACTCTAGAGCTAATTTTTTTAATCCTCTGGACACCAAATTCATGCATGACCTGATCCACAATCTCTTGACAATTTGTCCACTTATCTGACTCCATTTTTATGTATTCATTTGATCTCCTTGCAAACTTTCCAATTGTCTTTCTAATTTCATTCAGATCCATTCGGACGGATACCTCAAAGTTTCCATCTTTTCGGAGTTTGCCTCGCCTGCATTCACTATTTGATTCAATTATGACGGTTGCTTTGTTATTTGATACGACTAACGAAGATGTTGCCTCACTATGAATGTCGTGTTCACTTTCCAGTTTGAGCCTTTCTATACAGTGAAAGTACTCTTGTGGCTCACAAGTATGTCCCTTAACAGCTCTCAAACCTAACGCGTTCTCCACTTTGGAAAGGTTTCTCTTCAATTCATTTTGATTTTTCTTCAAAAGAAGAACACTTTCATCAGACACAGCTGTGAGTGCGCCCAGCCATTGCAATGAAGTTGCGGCGGGGTTGAGTCGAATGATACCTCCAAATGAGTCAACTTGATGCTGAAATTCATCATTTGACATTACGAGACGAAAAGGATAAAATGATTTTGTTCGTAGTTTGGATTGATGCTCTTCATGCATTGAAATCAACCGAGAAAGACAAATTGCTAATGAGGCCGAGGACCAACCTAACCCCGTCCCATCAATCGCTGAGAATTGAAATGCTCTCCGACTGACTAGCGCAGCAGCAGTCGCATTGATCCTATCCAATTTCCTCTGTTTAATGTGATTGAAATCCGTGTTTTTTAGAAAGTGTAACACATCTCTATTCATACTGCTTGGTGATTTGTGCCGATGCAATCCCCGGCCATGCATCCATATGAAGTTATCCACGTCATTTCTCATGCTACCATTCCGATTAGCTGTTGATTGATTAAAATCTCCTCGTTTGTGATCTGAGAAGCCTCCATCGGATTGGGATGTTGGCGGTTGCGGAGGGGGAGGGAATTTAATCGATGCAGCCATACGCCCTAGAATTTGATAAGGACTGGAATCATTCAATTGCATAGATAGTTTTGAGGTCGTTCCGTCTTTCTTCTCTATTGAAAATGGATAGGTATCATAGGGTGACGGTTTATCTCCTCCTGAGTAAAATTGACTGGGTTGAGAACAATGATAGATTGAGGAACAGCGGGAACCTTAATAATGACTCAGATAAAAACAGCTCACTAACCTTGATGATGATGCGGTGTATGCAAGGAAGTCGTGCTCGGCCATCCTATCTGATAAGGCTTTGAATTCAAACAAACATATTCATATTATGAGTTGTGAGTATTGTGGGTGCGTCGTTATCCTCCACATGATAAATAAATCCCCTGCCATCACATGCACGATCGCCACGTTAAGTATCACTAGAACGCACCTTTGACGAGACTCGCTTGCTGCTTCCTCACTTTTTCTGGTTGAGATCGAAATCGATCTGGGTGGACTTGCAAGAGAAAGGCTCGTCGAAGGCGAGAAACATATGCAGAAGCTTTACCCGCCGCAGACGCTTTTGTGCTCATGGTCATCGGGTGTTGGGTGTTGGTTATCTTCTTTGGTTGTGTCTTCGTTTGTTGCTGTTGCCTGTTAGTTGGTTGCTAGTGCTACTGTCTGTTTGCTATGAAAAGGTTGTGAGTTGTGAGGTATGTCAGTTTTGTGCCGATTTTGAAGATTTTTNTTGACAACCTTTTCATAGCAAACAGACAGTACGGCTACGTACTACGTAGCTGTTGCTGTTGTTCTTGATTCTTGGGCGGGCGGCGGGGGCAGGCGGGGGCGGGGGTTGGTTTTTGGTTTGTTTTGTAACAGTTTGTAACCATAATATGTCCGTTTGGTTTGAAGAAATATCCGGGGAATACCCATATATCTACCTAAGAATGGGAGTCCTCTGAATTTTGGAAGGGACACGCAACCCGTGATGCAACGTAGGTAGGTACCTAGGTACGATACTAGAGGAGACTACTCAGGCAGGGTAGCACAAAGAGGAAGAAGTGTTAACAGAAGAGCTAACAAAATAACGTATGAGAGAAACTAATTATTTTCATGCTTATCATTTAATAATTGAAGTGGCGAGAGAGAAAGTTTGACCCAATTGATTGCATGGAGCCATGCTGGTGCATTATTAAACAGTATGAAATAGAAAAATGGTGAACAAACAACGCAGGTTGCACACTTTTGCACATAGCTAACGCATCAAGCCTCTCAACGGCTAATATCCCTGCAACACATGATGTGCCCAGCTTGATCTCCAGTGGGTTCCGAATCCAAATAATTATACGCCATACATGGATGGCCGTCGCTTAGTTGCACCCAGCCAAGCCAATGTTCCGTCTCATCCATGATGGGGGCATATACCCCTTCGCCAGTCAAGTCGGTGCGATATCCACCAAAGGGTAAACTGTTTGGTCCTTCGGGACAGTAAACTTCGTGCGGGCATGGCACTCCATAGCCCGCATCCTCGGGGTAGTCAGAGGCACAGAATTCCACCGCGTCACTGAAAGTGTTGCCTGCCCACCCCTGCGTACGATCGAAGAATATGGGGTCATATTCAATGGTGATGGCTTGGTAAAGAATACTTGCTGCTTCAAGGTGTAAGCGGGCGTCTCTTGCATCTTTATCGTCATCCTCGGGAGCTACTGCCGGTGCAGCAGGAGTATTACTGCGCAGCCCCTGGATCGAGCTGCTTGTGTTGACCAACTTGAATTCGAAACCCTCGGCTGATTTGGAAGACTTGGATCCCTTTCCACTCTTAGATTCATCATGGCTGTCCGAAGAGGATGGAAGAGAAGTGTACTTGGACTTAGATTTGGCCTTGGACTTGAACTCAGACTTCTTCTCAGACTTGCTGCTGCTCGCCTTTCCAGACTTGCTAGTGGCCGAATGATTCGTGTCGCTAGTGCTACCGTTTTTGCCAGACTTGCCAATGAATGAAATAGTCGCGTCTCCTTTTTCAACCTTGGGGCCTTTTCCAATATCATGGGGCGATACAGTCACCTCAATATTTGTGGGGTGCGAAATCATTTCTTGAATGATTTTCATGGCTGGATTCTCAACACTGCTTTTGTTTCGAACAGGTGGTTTCGCCATCCACTGTCGCCCTTCTTGTACTTTATTGACGGGAGCTGGGACGGTCCGCGACGCTGCCATATCTGCTTCTTCTTGATGTTGCAATGCATCAGCCATGTCTTGATCCCAATTGCGAAGATCGAATTCTTCGCGCGTCGATGCCCTCAAGTAAAATGTGGCAATGCATCCCATGATGCAAACGAATACTGCTACACCTCCCAGGCGCTTCTTGAGTTGACGTTGTGCGTGAGGTACAGGCAGCGAGTACCTTCTTTTAGATTTCAGCTCTTCTTCAATCTCGATAACATGCGGCGGGATCGTTTTAACCTCGGGCGGATCGCGGGTTACATTCATGCCCAACGATCCGCGCAACGAACTCAGTTCGTTCGCCAGCCTTTGGTTCTCCGCCGTGACGGTGGTCGTCTCGGTCAAGTAGTCGCGATAGCTCGACATGATTTGAGAGGTGCGCGCCGCTATGGCATTATGGACAAGATGCTCGTTTTCGTCCGATATGGTGCTATCGTTGTCGCCTTCCAAGCCATCTTCACCGCCGTCGTCAAGTGCAAAGTTGGACATATTGACCTGGGATAGCTCGTGGGCTAGAGCCGCAATGCCGCCGTTGTCCTTGAGGTTATTCATATTTGGGTATTCACGTTCGCCTCTAAGTTATGTTGTACCTTCTTTGTTTTGTGATTGTTAGAGATTGTGAGTATCGTAGAGCAGTAGCAGTCAATAATAATGATATTTGTTCCTTGCGTGCACGGGCTTGTACAATACCAAGCCCAAGCTACAAGCTAGGTTCATTCATATCGTATCGTGATATCGGTACGGTGGGAGACGGTAGTGGCATTCTTTCTTGTTTGCGGATGTCGCATCCGTAATCTTTGGGGGCATGCTACTGATGCTGCGTACCTATGCCTGTCCGTTAGAAGGAGCATTTAGATTCAAAAGCCGTTCAATCAACTTATCTGTCTATTGATACCCGGTACATAGGAACACATCGACAGACATTGTCCGTTCGAGAACAAATAATAAAGGAGCCCGTAGAGGGATGAACAACAATGTGGTTTCTGCCGCAATGTAGATACCCACGACATCCAACGTAAAATTGTACAATTTATTACGCCAAACGTGTAAATAATGATGCCACAAAAATTCCCACCGAGGTGTGATCCGCTCTGAAATAAATTCTCTGTTTTTCGTATCTAGGTACATACGATATTGTGTCTTTCATCTCTCATCTCCCCCATCCCGGTGAATGAAAAATACATGAGAGAGCAAAAGATAGATCAGTAGACATCATGCTACACAACAATGCCAAAGGGAAGAATGAACAGAGGAGCAATGAAATCACCACGCAAAGGGTCCCGCATCCAGATATATGCCACCCTCCTATTAATGTACACAATTGCCGTGATGGAAGTTGGAAACAATCTAATGTCGCGTTTCACTCGAATATCGGCACCGCTGCTGGAGACACGGCCACGACGAGAATACAAACAACCACGCAGATTGAGCGAAAGAAAACTGTCGAATGAAAAGGTAATCGATGATAAGAGAGGACGAAGAAGAAACGATTTTATTGACTGGTTTGAAGACACTCTTGTGAGCAATTCTACAGTATCATCTACTTTGGAAAATAGCTTTGCTGCCCTCGTTCTGAAAGGAGACAAGGTTTATTGTCGCAAAAGTCAAATGAAGAACTTATCACGTGGTAGATACTTTGTACAGATGCTGCGGCAGGGTCTGAAGAAGCAGTATCAATCACAAATAATATCCCCAGAAGCGAGAGTAGCTACTACTTCTGACAGCAACAATGGATTTCCAATCCTCGTCAAACATGATGATAGCAACGGTTGCTATCCCGCCACGTACAAAGATAAATATGGCTTTCCCCGTTTGACATGGTCGATGCCAGCGAATGCGACAATGAATGCCCAACACTTACAAAAGGAGATACTCTCCTCCTCGTGGTGTTCTGCCATTGGCATGCCTTCTTATAAAACATGGAGAGATGTGAACCATAATGGAAAGGGAAAACGAAATATACAACCAAATAACAATGCAAAATATCCGTGGAATGCAAAACTTTCAAAGGCAGTGTGGAGAGGATCGACAACATCCAACAAGGGAATGTATGGACATTTGCCACTACAAGAAATACCACGGTCAAAATTGGTAAAGACTTCTTTGGATAGGCCTGATTTGATCGATGCAGGGTTTCACAAAGCAATTGGAAAATACGAGGAGGAAATCACAATGAATGAGAGCAATAGTAGAATGTTGAAAGATGCCATACCTCTGGAGGACATGATGAAGTATAAAGGTAAGTGAATACTATTGATTGTTGAAAAGGATGTCGTGTTCATTTTTTTTCCGCGTACAACAACTCAGCAAAATTGCATGTCCCGTATACACATACACACACACAAAACAGCCATCATTGACATTGACGGAAACAACTGGTCAGCACGCTTTCGGTCCCTTTTGTGCACCAACTCTGTCATTATCAAAATAGCACCCGATTTCATTGAGCAATATTATCATGAGATAGAACCAAACGTGCATTACATCTCGACAACATTACACAATCTTACACAAGTCATGGAGGAGGTCTTGGATGACCGTAATGATGTGAAGATGAGAGGGATTGTGAAGAATGCGAATGAATGGTGCCAACGCAGTCAAAGGAAGGAATCTTTGGCATTAAAAGCCATGGGTTCGTTGGAGATGTATCGAGATGCCTTGAGCGAGTATGATGGAGGTCATTGGATGGAGGAATGGGAAGATAGATCTGTTTTGGACAACATTGACGACTTGGTGGAGTGCAATGTATGAATCATATCATATAACATCAACCATTTTCAGGTCTAGACTATAGATTATGAACAAATCCATTCCAAGGTCTTGGCTGCAGATTATCAATTTTCTAGCAGCAGAAAGCATAAAATTGAATAGGCAGTCTTTGAATGTAAATACAATTGTGACATAAATAATTAGTGCGAGGACCTCCTCCTCTCTTGCTCTTGCAACTCTAGTTAGTTCACAGAATTTTTCTAATTGCCGGTTCTGTAGTAGCACATGTAGCGATGCTGAGTTCAATAAAAGAGCTGAGAAGTTGCGAAAAATGAGAAAAGTGTCATATCGAACATGTACATCATGCATCTGAAAAAGTACAAGCAAGTCAAGGCATACGATACGAGTAGAGGTATGAAAATAATACAAGTGTGTTTCGATATATAAATATATTACAACAATAGAGTATACTTTCAAATTTCAAAGATCAACTAAACAGATATTATGATCTGGATCGCCCGCACAATTTTGGTTTGGGAATCTATTTACGTGGAGGCTGAGGCATTGGCTAGATAGACGGGCAACTAGTTGGGAATCCACGCTAGTTGGCGCTAGTAGGCAATTTGAAAATTTCGAGGTTTAAAATTACTGGAGACTGTTTTGCGGAAGCAAAATCTCGGCTCATTCCTTTTACAATCGAGCCTACTAAAGTGCCCTCTCGACTATCGACTTCTTTTGATTGAATAGAAACTAATATCCCCAGTTTAGAAAATTAGCCAATCACAGAGCGTTCGTAAATAAACTGACGCCTTCAATTCATAGAGCTCCGCAGTGGAGTTAACATTATTTTACACTCGATGCCGTGGCTGAAAGGAAAACAAAATAAATAACAAGCGAGGCAAATCTTGCCTAAGCCTCATGCGAGAAGCAGACGCTCTCAGATGGATTAACTTTATTGAAGCCAATGTTGTGATGTAATTGAGATAATCAGAATAGAGACAGCTGCTGATGCTACAGCTGCACCCCTTCTTGAGATGCCATGGTAAGGCAGGGAAAATGGTTTCGCGAGGACTTCGCCGCTATGAAGTAGTAGAAGAGACTAAATGCAAAGCGGGTGGCAAAGCATAGGAGGAAACTGTTATCACTGATTTGTCATGTCGAATGAGAGTGGTACAATATCTGCTGATATAATTGAAGTCGTCTGCCCCTCTTACGATAATTTAAGCCCAATATATTAGTATGTTGATTGAATAACTTTACTGCAGTGGCAACAGGCATCAAGCATGGCTGGTTTCCATTACAATTACAATTGTAGGAAATGTGATCACTCACGTATGAATCACTCCCGCGGAGTATTCGCTACAGAAATACAATAATAATTTTACACAATTCACTAGAATCACAGTTTTTTGTCGTGTTCGTGCATATGATGAAACAAACTCTCTACCGCATATGGACAGCTGCAACATCCAATGAAGGGTCAATGTAAGCATTGTGGCAATCAGTGTCCTTTGCCCTCCATGTGTTCGGTGTGGCCCATGCCATGTTCGATTCCACACCAAGGAGATTCCTTCCCAGTTCAATCCTGAAAAATCCCATCTCCCCTGAGTTTCATTGGAAAATGGTTAAAGTCAAATGATGCACTTTGAGTGGAAAGAGGCTTTCAAAGCAAACCTAGCTATACCCTATCCATCACTCACCATAATAATGTCCCCAACTGTTTCGGATTATCCAATGTTGTTTATCCCTGACACTATCATATCCCCATCCTACAATTGAAACACCATGATTATGGTGTGTGTCCAATAGTGCAGGATCATCATCAGAGCCAAGGATGCCACCAGTATAGTTCATGATTCCTCTGTCGAATGGAGCGCGAAGAGCACTAAATAGTAAGATGGTTGAAATTCATTGACAAACATTCAACAATGGAATGTGCGAAGAGAAGGCACCCAAGCCTTGAACTTACTCCGCATGGATTGCCGTCTTAATTGGACCCCTGTTGCATACATCGTTGGATATAAAACAATGTGAGATATCATATTCACATCGATGGTACTAGCGAGGTGAGCGGAAAGCAACAGTAAAGACCATACCTTGCATATATTTCTGCCTTGATGGCATGTATATTGCCCGGTTCAATACTGCCAAACTCTGAAATTGTTACATTGGGAATTGAACCATGAGGAATGGCTCGACATCCATACGCATCCCTGTCTTCCTCCCCATTGTTGCCACGGATGCTACCCTCAAACATACCACCATCGCCCCTCACACCACGAGACAAATGATTTCTATCTGTGTTATTTGAAAATCCATCACATGTCCGACAGACATTCCAACTCTCACACGAGGTCATGTCTCTGACGTGTGGACACCATCCCTCATCACTATCATCGGAACAAGCGAGGTAGTTCAAACATGTATCCTCCGGTACAAACTTTAATGTGGAATGTATGTATTCATATGCACGCAGTGATGATCCTCCATGGCAGGATAATTTATTGTGTGGTTCAATTGGTTTTGGTCCACAATTCAATAGATATTGAACTGTCAAATAATAGTGTGAGTTTTTCAAGAGAAGGAATTGTGAGAAAGATTCATCACAGTAGACATGGAATACAATACAATGGCAAGAATCAATCCATACCTGACAAATCAATGTCTGGTCCAGGAGGAGGACCCAATTCTCCCAATATGGAAGTAGGTACATCTTCCTCTGTCTCTTGATGTTTTTCCATTTCTTCATCTGTTTTTTGTTGTTGTGCTTGTTGGCAATTTAACCTTGGACCTTGATAACTTCTCATAATTTTCACTCGATCTGCGAGTGAGCTCATGGCTGCATGTGCCCAGCAGCTGCCACCTGATATACGAAGGAGAAGAGTCAGAATAATATAATGGATTAGAATATATGAATATAACAGAAATATATGAATCCGTGTGGCATCAACTATAAACGATAGAGACTCACAATATTGTGGAATATGTTGATTTCGCACACGTGTCAGATAGGAATGTCCACTAGCATTTTGCCAGGTGAAACTTTGTGGCAATGAGGAGGAGGCGAGATAGGTGTGGGGTAGAGGATTCGTGACATGATCAAACGGTGGTGGGTAGGGGATTGGATGATCTTGGGCTAGCACTGGAATGTTGGAATTTGGTAGTGCAATGAGGAGGAGAGGGATGGCGATGATGGATTGGATGGTCGTCATCGTTTTTGGAATGGATTAATCTACAGTAGGAAGCGATAGCAATCGTTAGGAAAAATCACACATGATGTGAAAGAACAATCCCACGGGGCCACTACAAAAAAACACTCCTCACACCACGTATTACTCAAACACCTGCACGTAACACCTTTAAATTGCTGCATCCATTACGAGCGGATAGGTCTTACCTCTTTGACTGTCACCAAGTAAGGATAGGAATATTGGTAGGTCGGATGTGTTGGTTCTAGCAGGTTGATGATGGTTCTCATTCTCATCTATTCTCATCTATTCTCATAGATTCTCGATTCTCATGGCTCATCATGGTCGATGTCGATCAAGGTCATGCAGGGGAAGCGGGCGATTCCGGAGGGGAAATACAAGTCGGGGGGCGTCACATAATATGCTTCTAGCTAACTATTATGCGACAGTCAAATATTGGGAGGGTGCGCACTATTTTCATTTATTTGTCCGCCCGGGTGGGGGCTGGCGGGCGGGCGGAAAAAGCGGAAGACCAATAATCAATATCAATAATTAGATAATCGGATCATCATCATGAATGCGAACATCAATGCCGTTGGGCAGGGCAACGATGACACCAACGCTGGGGAACCTATCGGCAATGAAGGCTACAATGTGCCAAATGTCGAGTATCACGACTTGAATCAAGAAATTCTGCATCGGGTCTCGTGCAATGACCGTCACGTGGAAGGATTGTGCATGTCGCTAAATGAAGAAGACCTCGCTTCTATCGCTATTGAGAATTGGGAGAACAGAGTGGGCAGTGCGATTGCTGACAATACTCATTTGAAGGGTTTGGAAATTACACAATTTCATAACTGTTGGCAAGAGTTTTTAGTATTTTGTGAAGGGCTCTCCCGCAATCGCTCCATCGAGCATCTAATTGTGAATGGATGTAACCTTTCACTTGTGGCTCGAGACATGTTCGCGACCCTGGCCCCTTTGTTCGAGCACAATTGCAACCTCCACTGTATTGAAATTATAGGCTGCGCGCTAGGCCTGCCGAATATGCCCTTGATCTTATCAGCTCTTTCAAAATGTACTAAACATTTTGTGTTGCGAATTGAGTTTGCAAGCAATGAAATTGGGGATATTCAAACGGGCAAGTTCATCGAATCATTGCACGGGTGTCGCAATTTATTGGAACTGTTTTTGGGATGTGACAAGAAGGTGGGAAAGAATGGATGCCTAGCATTAGCGAAATTGCTGAAGAATCCAACGTCTAAAATGCAGGCACTTGCTCTTTGCTGCAGTCATTTAGATATTGATGATGAACATACCATCATTCTATCCAATGCATTGGTCACCAACAGCTCAATCAAGAGGTTAGCCATATATGGAATCCTTCGAGGTTACACATGCGCATTTTCGACTGTTCTGTCTAATCCCCTCTGCACAATCGGAAGCCTTTTTCTCGAAGAGAACACTATTGGCGATGAAGGGGCAGCTGCATTGGGAAATGCATTGGCAATCAATAAAACACTGACAAATCTAAATCTCAGTCCTACCACTTCCGTAACAGCAAATGGATGGCAAGCTTTCTCAAATTGTTTGCGGAATTCTGATTCTGCATTAGTGGAACTTATCTTAGGCGACTGCAATATTGATGACGAGGGGGCGACTGCAATTGCAATTGCTTTGACAGAGAACTCAACATTGAAGCATTTGGTCTTGAGGTCAAACCTTTCCATATCTTCAACAGGGTGGAGTGCCTGTCTCGGTCTTTTGTTGAATTCAGAATCATCTTTGGAGGAGCTCGATCTCACGGACAACCTTGTTGATGATGAAGGCATATATGTACTGGTGGATTCATTGGCCAACAATGCTGCTTTAAAGAAGCTTCAGCTTTCTTCCAATGGTTCTATTAGTGCCACGGGCTGGGGTGTATTCTCAAACCTTCTACAGCAACCCAGCTCTAAATTGGAGGTACTTGACATAAGCAACAATATCAATGATGAGGTTGTAATTGATTTTGCAAATGCTCTGGCGTATAACACCAGTTTAAAGGATTTGTTAATCGATGGCCCTGATAGACCTGATATCACAAGTCGTGGTTGGAGGGCACTTTCTCGTGTTCTCTGTAACACATCAACCATTGACAGCATATTCTCCTCCAACCACACACTTCAAGAAGTTGTCGAGACCATGAACGAGACTATTCCGAATGATCTTGAGTGTTTATTGGATATGAACGAAAATGAGAACAAAGCTGAAGTTGCCCGCCAAAAGATTCTCTTGCATCATTTTTCTGATGGCGATACCAACATTCATGTAATTGCTGACATGAAGATGAACATTTTGCCTCGGGCTATTGAATGGGTCGGCAGAGATCATCTTGGATTCTCACTAATGTATCATCTTGTTCGGGGTATGCCATTACTCTTTGAATCAGATGCTGGGCCTGGAGTCGTGGGAAAGAAAAGGAAGCATGCTTGTTGAAGAGAGAATTAAATATCATAACATAAGTTGTAGCTGTGCCACGACCTTCATTCATTTCTTTGCTATTATAACCACCATGTGGTTTAGCTGAAGAGAGTCACTTCCTATCATATTTGGTTCAGGGATATATTCTCGCCATGTGCTTGCCTTAATTTTTTGGAGGTTTGGTACTCAAACTGGTTGGAGGGCCATCGCTCCTGGTCTGTTAGCCCAGACCTGTAGTAAGTTCTACTACTGTCTGTTTGCTATGAAAAGGTTGTCAACGAAATGGTAAAGAGTAGA
>JAZGVS010000577.1:0-13551 GCA_037356235.1 Bacterosira constricta
ACATCCCAAGTCGTTTCTGTGTAGATCTTTCTACGTAAATACTTTTACAGAATTTTGAATTTTTGTAAATAAGGTTTTTCTTGTCTAACAGAACGATCCTGCAGTGGACCTATTGTGATAATGAAAATAAAAAAATCCAAAATTCCCAAACGCATCATTTTCATAGCCCTTTTACACATACATACTTCAAAGATCCGATATGATACTTCTAGAGGTGGGTAGGAATCTAATGTACTTTTTGTGAGAACAGTTCATCCTGGTCTGTCGTTTCTTCTGGTAACGAAAATGCACTCTTGCATTCCCTTTGGGTTCGGATAGGTATTTACCATTCATTCAACGAACAGAGTATCGTAAAGCCTATTACTGGTTTATGTCATGCGACTCGTGAACCATGAGGGACCTCCACGACCTAACACAAGGGGTACATAAAGGAATAATTACATCTATCTACCTATCGCACCACGAGAACCTGCATATCGTACCATACCAAACGATATTTTATCTAACGCTCACATGAACACGTCGATGTGATATCTTGGGATAGAAATAGCTGTCTCCGGTCTGCAACTGCAAAGTGCCGGTACCCACTAGGTACCTGCTTTTACCAAGAATTGTGCTTCACTGTATGAATGTACCTACTATGTCGCACGATACCGGTCTGATCATTTTCCGAAGCACCAACCAGCTGGATGCTCACTGTATGTATGTACCTATTATGTCGCACGATACCGGTCTGCTTCCGGCCCCAAAAATTTGAAATCATTTTTTGTAGAACTCGAGTCTCCGGCCGACTGCCGACTGCGCAAGATCCCGGATTTAGCTACCTACATACATAAACATAAGGTACGGCCATGAATCTCCTCCTCTGTTGTTTCTTCCAATGGCGAAAATACATGAGAGGTCATACATCAACCAAGACAATAATAGGATACTATCTTATGTATCTGCCTATCGTATGTATCTATGTACTACTTGGAGAACTCATGCTCATCGCCGATACGAGCAACCACCAACCACGACCATTCAGCTCCCATTCATTGCGCCCATCATCCGCCCCAATCAAACTCACATCGTCCTACCTAGATACGAACATATTATCATTTGTACTCGCCATCATAATATTTGCCATCCTGTTCATACTGAGACATCATGCCCATCTCCACTATCAAGTGTACTATTGGGTCGGTTGTTGATAATTGCAAAATTAGAGATGCCATTGAAACCCGTGTTAGATGGGTATCCGTTGCTATGCACAGAGCGTCGTATGTCATGCTTCTCGCGGTCGTTCACTTGTACGGTCAAAACTTGCCACTCCGAACGATAAAAACAGGAACTCATGCAACCAAGATAATCAGACAGGCATTTCAGCCATTCCCAACAAGGAATAATAATAATGGAGAATGGAAACAAAACGAACTCCCAGCCTTTGCTTTGGATACCATAGAAGATGTTCTTCATTGGCCACAACCTGTCAGTTTGAAAGGTTATGCACGTCATACAGCTTACGCTGCCCACCAATATGCAGCATGTATTCAAGCACACGCCACAAACAACCTGTGGACATTTGTTGGATACACAATCGAATCATTCTGTTTGAGCACCGGTCACACAGGAAAAAAAAGTAGTCCATTGTTCAAGGACTTGATGAAAAAGATCAAGAATCCTACTCATCAGTTAGCCATCAATATAGGTCCACATGCACAGCTGCGGGACGACTTCATTGCATATCACCATGAGTATCTCAACTCCCATGATATTGATTTATCTGATGAATATTCGTTGAAGGGGCAAACAGAAAAAATCATTCTATACTTTGTCCATTTGCTGTCGTATCAAGATAATATTCAGCTTACTGATCGCGAGCCAAAGCGATTTTCTCCAGTACCTATGTATTCCATTGGTCGTAAGAGTATCCCCATTGATGGAGAAATTCTTTATTATATCCTCAATGATGCTCAAGTTCCTGGAATACCACCACTTTGTCCAGAAGGCAAGCCAATGAAAGCTACTTCCTTTGTCAAACACAAGTATCATGTTCCTTTTTTCTCTTGCTTCCTCTATCACAAATAATGATAACACAAAAAGGAATAAATTGAATATCATTTCTTATAAATACTGTGATGTGAAACTCTTTCATAGATTGCCTATTAAAAGGAAAGCAACAGAATCACGCAAAATGAAGCAAAGACTGGGAATTCCTTTGAAATTAGGAAGTAGGGAAAATTCATAATTTTTCTTCCTGTGAAATCCGGCTTAGTACCGCCAATAGCGCCCGGTCATTGACATCAAACTCTCTTTCTGACTCGGATTTCAGTCCATTGCTTCTGTTGTTGTTATTATTGTTTGTGGATACTCTCTCAGCCAATTCTTTAGCACTGATACCAGTGGCAATGCAATCTTGGCAGTTACGACTTGAGCACAATGACACATTGCTCAAATCAATCACCGGCTCTCCATTACTGGCAGCAGAAACATTTGGACTGGGAATTCCATGACACTGCAATCGATTAGGAAGCTTGCTACGATGTTTCTCCAAGACGAGCCTGGACCCATTGTAAATATCCAACGCCACCTCAAACTGTGCCTGAGCAAACTCATTATCAGATACATCCTCGTGCAGTTTGTTAATAATGTGTGCGAGAAAAATGGCGCAGTTGTTTATCAGGTGATAGGTTGGACCTCCTTGAAACAACAACATGGGTCGTTCCATAATCCCTTCAAGGATATAGAAGATAATCTGAGTTTGAAAGTTTTCAACCTCTCTATCCGCAGGATCGAGAATGATACCTAATGCCATAATAAGAAGGCGATGCCCGCCAAATGTGCAATATGTCGCCATCAGAGATGACTCCTCTTCATTTTTCAAAAGGTTGGATGCCTCCGCCAAAAGATTGCGACAAGATAGTTCCTTTGAATGATGTTCCACTGCCCATTCTGTTGCTGACTTATCTTTCGCCTCGCCAGCATCTGAAAGGAATTTCCTTTTGCGACTGATAATCCTCCCTCTGCTAGATTGTGTTATTGGTTCTTCTTTGGTTTGTCTTGATTTGGCCTCGTCCAAAGATGAGCGAATAGCGCATGCCAATGCATCGAGGACGCGGCTTTTCAGTGGAGCAGCTTCGTTAATGAAGATGGGGGGAGCGCCTTGAATCCACATTTGATTTATGGGGTTGGATGCCACGCGGGACGGTGAGATGTTAGTTCCGAACTTTTTTTCGGCATCGGTTGCTTTTGACCCTTCGAGCGGGTGTGGTGGTGAGACTGTTGGGATTTCTCCAACGATGGTGGGAAGATCATCTTCAGATGCATTGTATATCGTGTAGACTAATGAATCCTGGAAGGAAATGGCTGCAATGAGCGTATCGGCACCAGGTGATCCCTACAGACGAAAGAATATACCTCATCAGATTCAAATCTTGACATTTCCAATAACAAGATAGAGCACACGACAAACACAACTTCACAAAAACACTTACATCCAACTGCGACAAATGCCTCAAACAAACCCTCCGATACTTGAAATACCTCTCCATATCATCCAGCTGGGCCCTAAAAATAGCATGAAAAAAATATGCACGTGCCACATCCAACATTAAACTGGGATGCACCCTCTCCCCAGCACAATCACGAAGACACAAAACGCTAGCATTTGTCAATGCCAACAACATGACATTGCGTTTGTCACCGTCTCTATCATCTCCGGAAGTATTCGCTAATGCACCCATGGCCAATTCGGCAAACCTCGCTGCTTGGAGTGCTGCCACGTCAAATTTTGGGAGTTGATGCGGCTCCAACGATTTATCAAACCTTCGACAATATTCCTCATCGGTTGGGATGGGAGGTAAGCAAAAGAGACCTCCGAAGGAGAGGGTGTAGCATGCACGTAAATGCATTCCGTGGGGGTTGGTGGGGTCTGTGAGGAGAATGTATTTTCTTACATTTGGATCTTGGCATCCAATTACTTGTTGGTTGGAGGATGCCGTTTCGTTGTTGTTAGTCTGTTGCTGTACAGGCATTGGCTGTTGTTGTCTACCGTTACTTCCTGCCATGACTCCGCTGGCGCTGGCGGCAGCTTTGACAATGGCTGATACACCATTATTATTCGGATTTCTAGCCATGTTACCCAAGGCAGCTGCATTCATATCCCGCCGCTGTTGCTGCGCTTGTAACTGTTGTTGCAATTGCAACTGCTGCACATAAGCCAGCTGTTGCTGTGCTGCATTTTGAGCAGTGGCCATGGTATCCTGCTGCTGTCCCCCACCAGAGCCAGAGGAGGTAGCGCCGGCGGATGGTGTTCCTGTTGCTGCTGCCTGAAACATGTTCAATCCGATGGAGCCGAGGGTGGATAGAACGTGTTGCTGCATGGCTGCGGCGCTGGGATCGAGGGGGGGCAGTAGGGGGAAGTTAGTAACCCTGTTCCCAGCGCTGCCACCCCTCATGTTGTTATCCTGTTGGGAATTCCCCGTGTTATTATTCATCATGGCGTTGAAGCCAGACATGTTCATGCCATTGAATCCTCCTCCTCCTCCTGCTGCTGATCCATCCACGGAAAGCACTGCATCCCCACCGCTCTGCCTTCGAGATCCCCCCGGCCGATTTTTACCCCCCATACTTGGTTCATTACTCCCACTGCCCGTCCCCGTATGCACAACAACACCATTCTCCTTATACTGTTTATGACCAGGCACCGGCCCCCTTCTCTTGGCCTGACTATAACAACACTCGAATCGCGCCTCATCCACACCCTCAACAGTCGTCAGCTTATGATGTTTCATGTATTTTTGTTTGCAAGCGTTGCATGGGCGTTGTCCGTCGCATCGGGTTTTGCGAGCGCGGCATCGATCGCAGGAGGCGCAGAGCGCGTTGGATTCGCGGTTGGTCATGTTTGGATGCTTTTGTACATTCATGTTTCGAGGTGTCCTAGCCTATGCTGTATCTAGTTAAATGGTGTCGTAGTCCGCTCTGTATTTCCTGGTCGAACCACGCCAAATCGGCCCATCTGCCGCCGCCATGGTCTTGGTTCAATGGTTCGTAGGTAAGGTACCTAGGTACGCATCGTTCAGGCATGGTATTTCCTGGTCGAATCATGCCAAATAAATCGACCGCCATCTATCTCCATGTGGTTCAATCTGCTGATCGTGGTTCAATGGTTCGTTCATCGCATGTGATGCGGCGTTACGATCGTTTTCTCTCTTTTAGGCTAAATTAGCTATTTTAGTACTTGCTGGTTGCCTAGGTACCTACGCGTAGTTGAGGCTGATGTGGTTGAGGATTTGCTGTAAGGTCAGATGACAGATTGTGAATAATTGTGAACTGTGATGTGACCTCCTGTGACCTGTGACTACGATATGACATATTCATATTGGCGATAAGATTTGAATTCGTATCTTTTTCGCTAACCACATCACATCACATCACATGCCCATCATTCCAGAGCATCATTCATCTCAAATCTCTACATATCTCAATCGTCTAGATTCATCTCATTTACACGATGGCCATGGTCATGGGATTCTCATAGAATGCATATTCTCATTATCTCACACCGATCTCATCGAGCACCAGCTGAGCACCATGAAAACATCATCGCCATCCTCAACTTCTCCCACCGTTATCATCTGCCCGGGCAATGGCTGTTCCCCAATACGTACAAGCAATTGGTACGGCCAACTCAACGACCTCATGGAAAAGCGTGATATTCCATGCGTATGCGAGAATTTTCCCGATCCATTACATGCTCGTCGCGACATTTGGGTTCCTCACATGAGGTGCGATGTGTGATATATCTTGTACTAATTTTATTTTCCTGTCATGTGCTTCAATTCAAGGGTCTAATCTCTAATCACATGTATGATTTTTGATTTGCGTTCTTCTATAGATCTCTTGCGGAGAAACATGCAGCCGATCCAAAGAATGTGATACTCGTGGGTCATAGCTCCGGGGCCCAGGCGGCATTGCGATACGCTGAACTATATCCGGTCAAAGGAATCGTACTCGTCTCGGCAACGTACTCCGATTTAGGCGATGCGCACGAACGTGCATCGGGGTATTATCCTCAGCGAAATAACAAAAACAATGATGGAGCATCTTCTGAATCTTCTGGAGAAAGTAATCCTTATTTATTTGACAATATGAGAAAGAATTGTGAGAATTGGCATCAGTTCCATTCGGACGACGATCCTTTCATTCCATTGCACGAAGCGGAACGGATTCGTGATGGTTTGGGGTTATCGGATACATATCATATGCTTGGGGGGAGATCTCATTTCTTTGATTATTCACCGGAGTTATTGGATGCAGTATTGTCCGTTTGTTGAAACAAATCATGTTTGGCAGCAATCGAGATTCCCGTCCGCCCGCAGCTAGCAAATCTCAGTGTTAACTACATAGTACATGCACTTTTATTTAGGCTTTACAATACCAAGGGAAGTGTAATGTCTCTGCGAAGTTTTTTTGTCAAATAATGGGGCTGTGGTGTTGATCACTATCTACGACGTTACTTACTGCCTCTCCTCGTTAACTTAATACCGAGAGACACAAATGGAATTGTAGGTTTCAAAAATGCGAACTACGACTTCACAATATAAGGCATCAAAAACATATTACTATGAAGAAACTTTTTCTACAAGTCTGTAAGTTGTTGTTCCACAAGTCCATGAAATCTACCTTTTTGGCGAATCAACTGGTCGAATGTACCAGTCTCAACTATTTCGCCACCTTTCAGTAGTGCAATGCGATCTGCCTCTTTTATGGTCGACAGCCGGTGGGCTATGGAAATGACAGTTCTTCCTTCCGTCATTGCCTTCAGCGCTTGATTTATATGATACTCGCTTCTGGCATCTAAAGCTGATGTGGCTTCAAAATTCGATACAAACAAGGTGAGGAGAACAGAAACATGCGTTCGGAAAGCTGCTGTCCTAAATTATGGTACCTACCTTCATCCAATACGCAAATAGGTGGATCTTTCAACATTACCCGTGCGATCGCAACGCGTTGTTTTTGTCCACCGCTGCACATAATGAACTCAATTTAGTGAAGCGAGTCGACAAAATGCTTCAGACAAGGTTTCGAGAGAGAAATACTCACCTCAGCTGTGTGCCACGAGATCCAACTTGTGTATCCAATCCATGAGGTAAAGTATCAGTGAAATTTGTCACATGTGCTGCTCTCGCAGCCTCCAAGATCTGAAATGAATGTAATGTAGCAAAATCAGAATCATTGAGTGTAGGTCTATAAAAAGAAACAGTCACTGATGTTTGCTATTCTCACCTCATCATCACTTGCATCTGGTCTTCCATACCTAATATTTTCCTTTATTGTCCCAGAAAACAAAAGAGGATCTTGAGCTACTACTCCTATGCGATCTCGTATTATTGCTGGCTCAATCTCACTTAGGTCTTTCCCATTTAGAAAGATCTGTCCCTTGTCAAGATTATATAGTCGTGTCAATAGTAAAGCCACAGTCGATTTGCCACTTCCGGATCCACCTACAAGTGCAATGTTCTCTCCTGCATTGATGTTGAGTGTAAAATTGGGACCAAGAACTGGTGCGTCGGGTCGTGCAGGATATGCAAACCCCACTTTATCAAATTTTATTGATATGGATGATTCTTTGTGATCTCCATGTACTAATGGATCGAACGCATTTTCTTCATCAGCTTTACCTCGCACCCTAGTTGTATTCAAAGCGGAAGGGATAGAAGGAACACGATCAACAACTTCGAATACTCGGCCTGCTGCTGCAATACTCTTCATAATTTCAGCATATGTCCCGCTCAACGAAGAGACGTTGCCAGCCATAAGCAAAGAATACATGAGAAAACCAGTCAAGTCCCCAGCAGACAACTGACCGTCCAAAACTAACGTTCCTCCATACCCCATCACCAAGAGGACAGCTCCATTGGCTGCCACATGAACAACTCCGTCAAATGCAGCTTTTGTCTTACCAACATCCACTTCCTTATCGTGTGCATTCGTGATTGCAGTAGCATAACGGTCATACTCCAACTTCTCAGCATTGAACAATTGAACAGTCTTAACTCCAGAGAAAATCTCTTCAGCGACATTAGTGGCAGAACCATGGAGCTTCTGAACGGATTTTTGCTTCTCTTTCAATGTCCTGCCCACAACTCTTGCCATTAGAAATACTGGCGGTATCGATAAAAGCGAAACCATAGCAAGCGAAGGTGACGTATAAAATAGCAATGATGTAGAACCAACACTCATGACAACCCCCCTAAGACCTGAGACTGCCTCCGTTGTCATGGCAGACTTGATAAAGTACGAATCATTGGAAAGCCTCGAAAGCAAATCTCCGGACTTTGTCTTATCAAAAAAAGCACTCTCTTGGGATAGAGTGGACGCAAAAAGCAGCCTTCGTATCCTACTGACAATTCGATTCCCGGCGATATTCAGCATGAGAGAACGAGCGTAGACTCCTAACCCTGCCGTGCCGGTGAGACCGAATAATCCTAGCGCAACAGTGTAGGGGCTGAATTGACCACCACTGCTATCTGCCATTGTCGCTTCGAGCATGGCCGCGTCGAGAACGTGTCCACATGCGTATGGCAGCACTAGCGTGATGGAGGAGGTGACGGCCAGAGTTGCGGCCGATGCAAGTATTAGGTTTCGTTCTGGCTTGGCAATCTCATACAACCTTTGTAAGATTTCGGAACTATCATTTTGTGAATTTGCGAGCGTTTTTTTGTCATCATCATCACTACTTGATTGTGATGAAACAGAAACAGAAGAAAAAGTTGATCGTAGTGTATTTTTTGCTCCACCATTTTCATTATTTTTTGTGCTAGTCGAAGTGTGTCTATAACTATAAGAACACGATGGAATGCATGCCGAGAGTCGCATATTGAACCTCACACTGGTGAAATTGGATGACGAGTAGGGAGCGCATGCTCTCTTCTTGGATGAGTAGCGCCGTGCGATAAAACGCCCCGAAGAGATCAGCCTTGGCGTGAGTGGCATAAAGACCATTGCCGCTGAAGATTTGTTGGTATCAATTCAGCTAGAGTGTAGATGAACGGAATGATGTGGATGGTCAATACAGGATGATAGTAGATGCAGTCAGCGTTCGGCGCATGATGGTTGCTTGCTCGGCTGTGTGTTGGTGGTTGGTGGTGTTGCTGCGCTAGCTATTGTCATGTTGGGGGCTGTTAGTTGGGACAAGTTGGGGGGTTCAGTTTCTGTTGGGTTGTTAGTTGTTGTTAGTTGTTGTTGTTCTTTGTTGTTGTTGTTGGTTCTTGTGGCGCGGCCGAAAATGGCGGGATGACTGAGTCAGCACAAGACCATCCATACAACATCTACCATAATATGCGGTATTGTAGGTCGTATGGTACGATAGGTACATACAGTCAGATCAGCCATAATAATTTTATTCTTGACATTTTTAGATAGGGCGAACTTGTTTCTGGACCATAACTTTTTTGCCAGAGAATTCATATTTTCTACTGTCATTGGGCTCAAGGCAGTAGACGTGGGTATGAACAAAAACAGTAATAACTAGACCATTTTGTGTGGTAAAAACTCAGCTTTTCTTACAGCAGCCTACACATCAAGAGACTTCGAATATGAACTACAAATAGCAAACGAAAAAGAAGTTGTTATGGAGATCTGCTATGAAACGCCGTCAATTTCATTCAATGGAGGTTCATTCTATTATTGGGCGCCACGGCGGAAAACGTGCCCGAACCCAGTTTTGGCAGTCACGAGTCACGAGTGTGTCTGACTGCGTTATTGTACCACCGCATACCAGATGACGTAGGTAGGACGTAGGACTACAATTACACGAAAGGATTGAATCATGCATGTGAGATTTAATGAGATCAGAGGTGCAAGTAAGTGCGAGGACTCTTGCTCTTGCTGTTGCTCTTCTTCTTGTACCGATTATGTTATCTGTCACTCTCGCTCGCTACATCTCCTTGTTCAAGACCACCATTTCAATATTTTGCGCACATTTGCTTTTACTTTTCTCTAGTGCAAATCGAAATCACTATTAAAAGCAATTGCTGGAACAGACAGACCAAGAACCACCATTTCCAACACCGCCAAGCCACACAGAGCACTGCATGGCATCATGAATATACCATACATCGCCATTCCCAGCAACACCAACCAGCCCACGGACGCGTCGGACACATGCGGCGGCAGAGGACGATCCCAACGTCCAATCTTGCAACGGAGTGGTGGCCAACGCTTCAGCCAACTATCTATCAACACCGCCAACATCGAGTATACTGTCGAACACCCAACATTCCCAATACACGCAAGTAGAAGAACCCTCGTCCGCAACAGAGTCACAGAGCAGGAACAGGCCCAGCACGCCCTCCGAGAGTTACAAGAAATGCAAGACCACCTCGAACAAACGTCCCAAGTTGCAACCGAAGGTGCACACAGCGTGAGGCGGGAAACCAGAGAGTCGAAAGAGATGCTGGAACTCGTATCAAGTCTGCAAGAGACCATTCGCCGAAATGAGAATACCATCCAGCAGTTGAACAAATCCAAAAAGGAAGAAGCTGAGGGTTGGAAAAATAAATATGCACGAATGCAAAAGCTCCATTTTGAACTTATAGAGAAGATGGCGACGAAAGCGCTGAACCAAATGCAGTATTATAGTGACATTACAAAGGAAAAAGTTAATGGATGGAAAGACAAACACACACAATTGGAGCAGCTGTATGATGAGCTACTGGAGTCAATTGGGGATTTGGCTGTGGATAACGGTCAGCTTCTCGTGGAGAACGGCCAGCTTCTCACGAAAATTCAACAACTCGAGAAAGATGAAGACCTTGTCATGATTGACGACGTGTACGCACAAAATTCCATACTCCGTCAGTCAATGGAAGAGGCAATGCAGTTGATGAGTGGAATGGATGAAGAGATTACTAATTTAGTACAAGTCCACGTAGCGAGTATCAATGGCTACGAAGAAAAGCTAGCAAGCACGAAGAACGAGTCAAAGAAAGAGTTGTTGCCCGTGCCATCCTGCACATTGGTGGAAGATGACAGGGTATTGCATGTCCAGTCGGGCAGGTTAAAGGCAGAGAAAGACGAGGTATATCACACATGCACAATTTTGCAGCAGGAAATAGGCTCACTCCATCGGACCATGAAAGAATCGAAAGGGACGGATGAGAGCTTCCATCATTGTTCGAGGGCAGATGATGGATCCAAAAGACAAAATGAGTTGGTCAAGGTCAATGAATACGGTTTAGACCACGCCAGTCCAAATTCAGAAGACAAGTCCACCGGTGATCGTGAGGAGCAGTATGATAAAGGTTTCCAGAAACTAGGTTCACGAAAAGACAATAAGAAAAAGCTGGCAAGATTTACAATGTCCTACCAGCGTCTCTCTCAGTATTTAGAACCGAGATATTCACACATAGAACCAACCAATAATATTGCCTCACAATTAGAAGTCCATCAACCTCTGGATCTAATAACACCAATCAACAAGAACTCCAATGAGAAAGTAACATCCATCCAACGATCAATAATCACCAATAGCTCCGCATTGTCACAATATGGCCGACATGATTGTAGCGGCATATACGATTCAATGGCCATTGGCGACAGAAAACTGGTCAAAGGTCATGGTGCAATCAAATCGGCCGAAGCTTTATCAGCAAGAAAAAATAATGGCGAAACTGTTCTGTCTTTCGCTTGCAAGAGTATAATATATAGGGATGATACCAGTGGTGAGTGAAAACAGTGTAAAGCTACAACAATTTCAGTGTGCGGCTTTGTAGCAACATGCTCAACGTGCTATGAAACAGTAGGCAGAGAAAATAACAGTCAATATCAGAAAATTACTCCAACCACTGCCAGTGATGAAGGTTCAGGTTGGAGATTGCAACGATTTCTGTTGGTGTACCGTCCCTCCTCCTGTTCCTCCTGCCAATAGTCAAGCTTTCAGATGGCTCGACTGAGAAATGGGGATGCGTCAGAGAAGGAGTCGAGAAGGGAAAAAAAACTCTTTCTGGTTCTAGACTTTGTTATTTGGGTTTTCCCTAGGATTGTAAACCCAGATTTCAATTACATTGTGGCAAATGATACGTTATCAACACACATTTAATAATAAGATAGAATTTCTACTTTTTCTGTACCCCATACTATCTTGCATTGCCCCAATGACCGTATTATCGATCTTCTTTAAATATTTTATCCCATGGAAGGATAGTCATTCCTACTCTCGTATACTGGCAATGCGGGTGCTGACGATGATGCAGCAAAGTGCTGTGGTTGCTGCTGCTGCTGCTGTTGCATGGGATGTTGGGGATATGCCATGACGGAGGGCAATTGTTGCTGATGCTGGTGCAACTGTTGTTGGTGGTTCTGTTGTTGATACTGATGCTGATGTTGGTGTTGCTGGCCATTGCTCGGCATTTGATGATGATGCTGGTGTTGTTTGCTGTCGTCCAAGACTCTTTCATACACATTGTTGGAAAACCGTACCTTGGAAGGTTCGTGTTGCTGTGGTGGCTGCATGTTGGGATAGTGATTGGTGTTGATGCTGCTGTTGTTGATGGCCATGCTGTCGTAATGGTTATTCGTGTGAGCAGTTGCAGCAGCAGTGGCAGCATTGTTGGCTCCTCCATTGAAACTACTGCCCATGAGATATTGGCTAGAAGAGGAGGAAGCATATGCAGCATTATTGATGGGGGCTACTGGTGGTACTGGCATGGCTGGCGGCACTGACATACTAGCAGAAGGATTAGTGCTACCGGCACCATTCATCCCCATGCTGTGAGATCTTGATGTTGGTAGATGCGGCTGTTGTTGTTGCTGCTGTTGCTGCTGCTGTTGCTGCTGTTGTTGTCGCTGCTGTTGTTGTCGCTGCTGTTGTTGCTGTTGTTGTTGCTGCTGTTGTTGTTGCTGTTGTTGTTGTTGGGCTTGCTGTTGTTGTTGGGCTTGTTGATTTGTGGTGTGTTCTGTCGATGCCTGGCTCTCGTCCAATTGTTCTTACACCACGTGCGATGGAGGCATAGTGGCTTCAGCCAGGCCGGCCCCCTGCCGGATTGTGGCTGTCATGGCGGTTATGGGGTGAACACTTGTGGCAGGGGTAATTTTCCAAATCTGGAGGGTGGGATTTTGGCTGGGGTGGTGGCTGCAGTGACCTCGTCCAAGTTGCAGATGATTGGGTGCTTATGGATCGGAGCAACAAATCCGTATTTAGCAACCCACTGAGCCTTCACATGGTAGATGGTGAATTTGATATCGTCGTAACCTAGCTGGCGAAGATGACCAATAGCGCTAGTGAGGATGGTACTGTCTTCAACCCAGTAATGAGTGGTCGGTAATGATGGCTTTTTCAATGATGTGACGTGGAGGACTCTAGTGGCGCACGACACATTGGAGATGCCCCCGGAGGGGACGCCGGAGCTGAATTTGTTCAGGAAAATGGATGGCACAAATTTTAAATGATATCCATAGTGAGAAACTTCACCCTCTGAGAGGGCTAGGTAGAAACTTCACCCTCTAAGAGGGCTAGGTAAAAAAGGTAGCCCTCTGAGAGGGTTAGGTTTGTGCCGTCACACGATA
>JAZGVS010000578.1:0-13515 GCA_037356235.1 Bacterosira constricta
GGAGAGGGAGATGCTCTGGATGATGTCACATCGGTACTCAGAGGTGTTTGTACCACGCCTACGTATTTTGTATTTTTTGAAGCATCTGCTTATCGGGAGCAAACACAACTGTACCTTAATGAAGTAATTAATTCGAAGCTTGATCTGCGCACCGCACGCGCGTACAACATGTTACAATACACAGAGATGAAGAGGGGGCACGCTGCGCGGGAATTCCCGATCCCCTCCCAAAAAGATGGCGCGGCTTGTTTAAATATTTCCAGAGGGCTTTTCAGTTCTCAAGCGTTTTTCATTTTTCGTTCCAAGAATCCCAAATCTCAAGCTCAATGGCAACAACCGGCGGAAAGCCGCGATTAAGACGGTGCAACCAATAATAAGAGGGCCATTAAGCTTACCACTCCTCGTCAACAACACGCAGCACAGAAATGCCACGACGCCGATATTCCTCCTCCCGATATCAGCGAAATAATTACGTCGAGTGCAACATATGTCAAGGTACGCGTATCCGTATCATATCACGACGTGTATTGCATTGGAAAAGTATATCTTATTGCATCATGTCACGTGCACTATAATATAACATGTCTAGGACGCCATCATGCCAGCGCATGTACCGTTAGCTGCAATAAATGCGAAGGCCCTCACTACGTCACCAATTGTCCCCAGCGCACGTCGTCTGGAGGAGCGAGCAGTAGGGCTACAAAACGTCCCAAGAAGACGAAGGATCCTTGGGAGCAAAAGACGGTGAAAGAGTTGAAGGCAGCCTGTAAGGAACGGGGGTTGCCAGTGTCTGGACTGAAGGCTGATTTGGTGGCCCGTTTGAAGAAATATGTTCTTGAAGGACCACAGCGTCGGCCACAGGTAGCTGTTTGTCTGCCCGTTGCAGCAGGAGCTGCGCATGCGAATGACAACGTATTTGCCATGTTTGAAGTGGATGGCAAACCTATTGGAAGTGGTACGAAGCCAGCCACCAAAAGTATTGCCACTCAGCCATTATTCTCCCCTCAAACGCCTCAAATGATGTCAACTGGCAGCCTTTCTTTGTCTCAAACAAGTCAAATGAGCGTACCTTCTTCAACCAAAAAGCCAGCATTAACAGATGAACAAATCGCTCGCATGAAACGCAATGCAGAAGAGGCAAAGAAAAGAAAACGTCTGAGCGCCGCAAGTATGAGTCAAAGTCAAACTCCAACCTCTTCCAGTCAGAATATTAGTCTTGGGAATAATAAATTGAGCCAAAGTAGTCCCCAGGGGAAGAAGGAGAATCCATATTTGAATCTCAAGACTATCAAGATTGACGAAACTAAAAAACTTCCTCCTTTGCCACCTGGTCTGCCTGAAATTAGGGAGGATACAATTGCTACGCTGTCGGAGCAGCAACTGGAAGTGATTAAAGCAGCTCGTCCTCCTCCTCCCTCGGATGTTGCCAAAGACGAAACTTGCGCCAAAAAAGGCATTGAAGGCAGTGAGAATTTATTTCCTCCAAAGAATCAACCTCCACGTCATATGGTAAGGGTGAACGCCGCAGCCGGAACTGGCAAGACAACAGCACTAATTCATCTAGCAACGCGATGCATCGACCTAGGCCACAAATCATTAACCTACGTAACCTACTCGAAAGCCAGTGCGAAGGATGCGCAAGAACGGATGCAAAGTGTATTAGAAGATGGTGATAAATGGCGTGTCCAAGCCTCCACAGTGCATTCGTGTGCAATGCGTTTGCTTCAACAGGAACCGGTGGAAGGGGGAGAGGAGGATAAACGTGTCCATGACGAGAGTTCCTTGAAGACTCTGTTGAAAACACGTTGGGGCAAGGACATTGAGGACTATATTTTACCTGCCATTGAGCATGTACGTTCTTCTACAAATCCGCAGGAGGTGCAGAAATTGAAGGGGAAGGAGAAGCTGATTTACGAGAAGGCGTTGCATTTTGTGTTCAAGTCGTTTGAATCCTTTTGCAGGAGGGAAATGAGTTTGGAGACATTGAAGGATGAGAAAAGTTGGGAGAGACATTACTATCCGGGTGAGTACATACCCCTGTTGAGACTTTTTTCTCTCATTGCTCTTTCTCAAATGTTGCTCTTTTTGTTTCGCAAACAACTCTTCGACAACAGTTAAAATTGAGTTCAAAGAAGGAGGAAAGGCTGCTAAACTTGGTTTTCCACCGAATATTTACTCTCAGCCCAACAGTTACTCATTCTATGCAGATATGAGCGTCCAGATTTGGGAGCACGTCGTCAAGTGCGGAATTCGAAATTTTGATGCCGAGATTAAGAAATGTCAAATGAAACAACTTCGTATCAATTGTTCGGTCCTTCTAGTCGATGAATGCCAAGATTTGGATGAGTGTCAGGTGAATTGGATTCATAGTCAAGCAAAATTTGGTACACATATATTCTTCGTTGGTGATTCGGCGCAATGTATTTATGGCTTTCGTGGTGCAAAGTCAAAGCATGTTCAAAAGCTAGACTGTTTTGACACGCAGCTGACTAAGAGCTGGAGGTTTGGTCCCGAGATAGCCAAGATTGCCAACATAGTTCTCTTTGCCAAGGAGAAATCGGAGCAAACGACATCAAAATCGGGTGATAATCGCGTCTGGATTCCATATCGAGTAGTGGGGGCAAGACAAGGAGAGGGCGAGAGTAAGATTACCTGTAGGTCGTTGTTGAAAAACTGGAAACAACACAAACCATTGACGCTGGTAGGCTGGAAAAACGGTAGCCTGATGATGAAGGCCATGGATCTGTTAGGCCTGGCATCATTGAAAAACCCTGGTGGAGAAGATGGCGAGTCACCGACTACCAAGGATGAATTGTCACTCGACCAGCTTCCAAAATTCCACATTAACGGTAAGGGTGACAACTCTGGAGTGAAGAGATTCAGCAAAGCGTCAAGGCAAATTCGACATTTGTAAGTGACATCTATTACTTCTTGCAATGATGTGCCCCCCTTTTGCGTAAGGGAAAATCTCACAACATGTTTTCTAGATACGAGCTCTTTACGAATAGGGATGAGCAAGGATACCTACCAATGAAGCTTCCAGCCTCTGAATTTCCTGAGTTCGTTGGTGAGGCCGTGACGTGGACGTCATTCAGTGAGTTCTTCCTCAATAGTTGTTTTTGGAGTGATTGCAACCGATTCATCTGTTCTTATACGATTTATATCCTTGCCTTCTAGTTGCCAAATATAAAGTGAATGATCTTGTAAATTATGTGTTCGCAATTTCTATTGTCGAATCATATGAAGGAAACACACTCAAAGGTAGGCAGAGTTCTTATCCATTTTCTTTATTTGCAATTTCTTGTGACTCTTCTTAACATTCCCACCTTTTGAATACTAGCGATTGATACCTTTCAGTCTCATGTGATGGAAAATAAATGTTCGGAAGAGGATGCAGACATTATTCTGTAAGAAATTACTCCTCTATCTTTTGTTTCGATCTGTCAAGTCTTGATCAAAATCTCAACAATGCCTGTTCAATATTTTGCTTCAGAACTACGTGCCATTCCGCAAAGGTAAGCAACTGTTTTCCATCTTTTGTTTAGATCCATTACTTCTTGGTAAAAATCTCAAGAGTGACTGTTCAATCTCTTGTTTCGAAAAGGGATTGGAATGGGACCAAGTCGAACTTTGTGACGACCTCTTAAATCTATCCAAGGCATCCTTTGACGATAGCGGTCCACACATGTTGCGTCATCCCGCATTCCTTAAATCTATGCCAAACGAAACAAAATCTGAAAAGCCTTTGGATGTATCTACGGGCGATATGAGAAAGGGATGGCAGTTTGTACTGTGCGATTACCAAGATTCACATATAAATCTACTTTACGTTGCGAGTACACGTGCTAGGAAGACACTTTCTGTGCCTGGAAGTATAAAGATGCTTCTACAGGACTTTGATAATATGCATTACATGGTCAACACGTACAAAAAGGATGCTTCGGGAGAAGATGGCCGAAGGATGCCGTTGAGCAATGACGAATCCATGTTCATGTTACCAAAAAGGAATAAAAAGCTGACGAAGGGTGAGCGTGCTTGGTAGATGATTGGTATATGCTTGTCATTGCTTTGGATGGTCTCAATCTATTTTCATATTCATGTTATTGATACTCAATTGTTTTTCTTGTTCTCCTGAAGGCGATGTGTGGAATTTATATCATGATCTATGTGTTCCTCTTCGGAAAGAGTTGGGGGTCCCAGATGACTGCATGATTCTACAAACACTTTTTCCTGAACGCGAAGACGAGTGTGAGTTACAGGATGAACAGAAAGAGTCTAAGGTAAAGTCAGAGGAGCAGATTAAAAGCACGGACCTATCCGATGATGATAGTGTCGATTGTTAAGTGCCATGTACTACGAAAGGTCTTAGCATAAGTGGGTACACCAATCATATAGTCAAGCCGTTGTAATAAAGAAACGTATACATTTATCTATGGTACCAAACTACTTGCTGTTGATATTTTATAATACATTTTGGTATTCATCTGTCGGATGTACTGAGCAAATCCTGTTGTTTTCACTTTTGTTTGTCATGCATTCTATGATCTACCGATGACTAAATATACGATGCATGAATCTACGATAAACTAATTTATGGTGCCATACAGAAATACTTGTGGGGATATTCCAATGCGTCGAAAGGTACGTCGAGTGATACATTGCTCCTCCATTCATTGCTACATTGAACGATGCATTAATCGATACGTCGAACGATTCTTATGAATTTTACCCCCCTAGTAGATGAGAAAAATGAAAGGCATTTGTGAAAGAGGTAATGAGATGAGATGATCAATAAATTTGAAGGGACACGAACAACCTTACCTCCTCCCCAGTTTTAATTTTCATAGACTTTCTTTTGGTGTCATTATTTAGACACGTTGCTTGATATAAATTCCATGTGTGAGCTACTCGTGCTGATTTGAATTGTTTGATTACCGTCGCAGTCGAGCCGATGATTCCTAACTTCAATTCATTTTCTTCGTCGTCACCATCGAATTCAAAGTCGTCATGATCCATTGCTTGGACGTCTACTTATAAAATGACAGACAATCGATACCCATCTGAATCTGATGGACACGACAGTAGAAGTAGAAAATGACACGCTTTCCTGCGGAGCGACATCACTCGATAGCAATACATGATCCTACCATCAGTTGCCATCTCAAATAGAAAGCTGTTCACAACAATTGTTCTTTAGATAGAGATAAATTCAATCGTATTATAATATATATCATCATATGTATCACCTGATTTATACATACCCCGAGCTGAGGTCTAAGTAGGGCTGGCGCCTGGATAGCATACAACAGCACCAGTGCCAATGATGGAGAGAAGGGAGAGTGAGATGGATGGGTGGATCGTCATGGCGCTCTAGAGGAATGTTAGAAATAGAAGTGGCGCTAGCGGTGAGTGGGTTGGATGTGAAGACACCGCTTGTGCTGTACGAGCGGCCACACTTGGAGGGGTTCAATCGACGAGCGTGTCTACAGCAATAGAAGCATGGGTGTCAATGTCGGTAGGTATGTGATGAATATGACAGTTGCATGTCAGCAACGGTGGTTGTGAGAGGTTAGTTGCGAGCCGTTGCAAGCTTATTATTTTATGTTGTTTATCAGAGTGTTTTTATGGTGAAGTGTCCACGGATTGTTTTTGCCATAAATTGGAGATACTGTAACTGTAACTGTAACTAAGCCGCCCATAGTGAGAGAAACTGATAGTCTGGATTATCCTCAACTGTCCTTAGACCATAAGAGTTAGCTACTCTCAAACTTACTCAGCTCTCTGTACACTTTACTCACTGGTTTTTTCTACAGTACCTCGTTGCATCATAATGCACGGGGAAGAATGACATAAGCAATCCCTTGTATCAAGGAGTCCCAGCTATCCCAGGCTCATACGTCCCTTGTACTATGACTCCCAACTACAATGTAGGCTTTATGCCACGTCATTGATGACGAATAACTCCGATCTTAGGATCGGATCTCTACTTGAGCTGACCGATCTAGCGATCAGATCCATACCCAAACTACGCTACCGTATACTAGGTAATCTTATCAATTCCTAAGTATTGTAGCCTCGTGCGGATGCTTTGGGCATCCTCGCAAATCCTCGAAGGGAAGCTTTTGTCTTTCCTTCTTTCTTATCATAAATACATAACCTAACATCAATTATCAAACAATCATTCAGTTCTCTCTATTATAGTTGTCTTCACAACTGCTCAGGACACTTTGATATCAAAGTCCTACTGATTTTAGTAGTGCAATCAGCAATCAGTGAAATCTATTGCCTAGAACATCAATCCACTGCCGCAATAACAGACGCGCAAAACCGCGGTCTCAGAAACAATCAACGGTCATCGTACCAGCATATTATATCTTGCCCGTCACACCTTGGTAACCACACTGACGCAGACGAGTACAAGACTCATCACGAGCTTTAAACTGATATAACAATCAGCCTAAGAGATTTTAGTGTAAATAGTAGAACTTGCATACTATACGATGAGTGCCAAAATCAATTGTATCTACCACCCAAAAGGGTTAGAAAACAAAGATTGCAAACGGGGTGTTCCAAGGAAGAAACTACCCCTTCGTTTTGCGCCCCAAAAACCTAAACCAAAGGAAGAAGGGGAAGAAGATAAGATGAAATCGGTCACCATTGAACTTGATCTAAAGACTACCACAAAAGTGGAGCCCTACACATTCATCGACACTGAGAGTTTTCTGAAGTACCAGAAAAACACGATTATATCTTTGCCCAACAGGGTGCTATGGACAATTGGCCAAAGCTTGAGGTTGTCCTCGCGGACAGTGAGACCAAACTCAGTGCCATTTCTCCAAATACCATTGTCGAGAAAGAAAAGAAGTCGCGGAAGAACCTACAAGGTGTCTGTGCGTCGTTGAAGAAGAAAATGACCGCCATCATACAGAAGGCCTTTACACTCTATCAACAGATGTCCGATCTCACGCTTCGCGCTGAGTGGGACGATATTGTGCAAGATTATTGCTTCACGACCGGATGGGACGCCAATGGCGTGCCGTCCACAACCCAACGAGGACAAGATTGGGCAACGCTCACAGACTGCAAGCGTCTCCATCTTCTCACGGTATGTGACAAAGATTCAGCAGAAAAGAATCACCAGTACATGCATGTGACTGTGAGAAAGCCTCCATTAATGCCATCCAAGACCTTCTGGAAAAGAATGAAGGAATTGGATGACCTCGCGCCAAGCCTACCATGCCTAAAGGATCAGCCTGGATGCCATCCGGACGTCAAGCGCATGAACAAATCCATGACTCCGTTCCAGATGTGCAGCCTTATCATGCGCAATATCTCTGCCAAAATTGAGGACGAGTTCAAGTTCAATTGCCTACATGAGGAATTGCCAACAAATCCAAAAGAACTGGTTGAGCAGCTCACCAAGATCGAGACCAAACTTCGTACCTTCCTGAATGAAAGTTGAGACTCCAATCGCAAGAATCTGCTTGACGACGCTCAAAGGAGGGGTCGAGGCGGCGAGAAGCGATCCATCGCCGAAAGCGGCGGTCGCCCAAATGAAAATGTGAACAGGCCCATTCCTCGCAAGGAACGCATTCCAAGATGAACAGTCCCTTGCCTCTGCAAGCTCTGCAAAGAGTATGGAGGAATGCCAAACACTCAGAACACCCCACAATGCAAAAAATGGCAAGTGGAAGGAAAATCCCATCACGAATGGAGGGGCGGTAAAACCGCTAACATCAACGTCCACAAAAGAGATGATGGTGTGAACCAACTCATGGCTCAACAGGTCGAGTTCCAGAAGAAAATGATGAAGAAGATGAAAGCATTTTCCAAGGGAAAGAAAAAGAGCAAGCGCAATCGCTACTCTGATTCCGACTCGTCCGACTCCGACTGAAGTGTTGGGTCCGATTACAACAGCATAAACCCTAGTATTTGCTCGTCCAAAGATAGTGAGAATAACTCACCTAAAATAAAACGAAAAAAAGTAAATAACTTACCAGCTGTACCGATAAATGTAATCAATGCTAATGACATTACCAATAAAAATATCCATTCACATTCACGCCGACGGGTGGTGAAGGGCAGAGGTGTAATTACGGCCACCGCAGCCATACCTCAGCTAAGAGCTACAAAAACTGAATCATCCAATACCAAAAAGGTTTGGAGAGTGCTATTTGATTCAGGATCAGATGGGGACATTGCGTTCATAAAAAAATCTGAGAAAGCATCCATTGACATGCATACACGACTCCATCCTCAGAGATGGAAGACCAGTAATGGTATCTTTGAAACTAACAAGGTTGGACATATAAAATTGGTCCTTCCCAAGTTCAGTCACTCAAAAATAATGTCGGTAAGGCCTGATATTCAATTTATCGAGGAGGGCCAACCTCCTCCAATGTATGATCTAATCATTGGTTTAGAAACATTGGCCAATTGGAAAGCCATTCTAAACTTTCATGATAAAACAGTAACGATCGACCAGATCGAATTGCCAATGCAAACATTGGAAGACCTGTGTGACGATAACCAGTTGAACAACCTTTATCGAGAGGCAACTGAACCAACTATCTCTCGTGTTGCTACAAACCGAGTCACAAAAATACTTGATGCAAAGTATGATAAGGCAAACTTGCCAGAAGTTGTCAATGACAGCTGCAAACACCTAACAGCAAATGAGCGTAATGCCTTGCTGCGATTACTACTTCAGCACGAAGAGTTATTCGATGGCACATTAGGTGACTGGCAGGACGAGCAAGTGAATTTTGAGCTTAAGCCCGATGCTAAGCCATATCATGGCCGACCATTTCCGATACCGCACGTCCATAAAGAGACTATGAAAACAGAGGTAAAGCGGCTAGTGGAAATAGGAGTGTTGAAGCCCATCCAGGAATCTGAATGGGCATTTCCATCATTCATAATCCCTAAGAAGCCAAAAGGCCCAGGATTACCAGGAACAGTACGATTCCTGAGCGACCTTCGCAAGCTAAACAAACGCATTATAAGAAAGCCATACCCGCTTCCTAAAATAGCAACTGTTTTGCAAGAACTCGAAGGATTTCAATATGCAACTGCATTAGATCTAAACATGGGTTATTACACCTTAAGACTAGATCTAGCAACAGCCGATATGTGTACTATTATATTCCCTTGGGGAAAATATAGCTACCAACGACTACCTATGGGAGCGTCAAACGCCCCAGATGTATTTCAAGCAAAAATGGGAACATTGTTCCAAGACTTGGAATATGTACGCGCATACATTGATGATCTATTGATCCTATCATGTTCCACGTTCGAAGACCATCTAGACAAACTAGGCAAGGTACTTCAACGTCTGCAAGACAAAGGCCTGCGTATTAACGCCCCAAAATCAACTTTCGCTACTGACGAGATTGAGTATTTGGGATACACCTTAACTCGTGATGGTATAAAACCACAGGAGGAAAAAGTGTCAGCTATTCTTGCGTTGCAACCTCCAACAAACGTAAAACAGTTACGTCGAGTACTCGGTATTATTCAATACTACCGAGATATTTGGGAGAAGCGCACAGATTTGCTTGCTCCACTCACAGACTTAGTCGGCGAGTGCGGTACAACCAAATCGACCAAGAAAAAGGGGACTAAGAAATCTCCTTGGCATTGGGATGACAAACATCAAACTGCGTTTGAGTCTATCAAGACAATTATAGCAAGAGATGTTGTCTTGGCATATCCAGACTTCTCCAAAAAGTTCGTGATATATACCGACGCGTCTAAAAGACAACTCGGTGCTGTTATTACACAAAATAACAGGCCAATTGCTTTCTTCAGTCGAAAACTGAATTCAGCTCAATCAAAATATAGTATAACCGAGCTAGAACTCTTATCAATCGTGGAAACACTAAAAGAGTTCAAGGGCATGTTATTGGGTCAGAACATTGAGATCTATACAGATCATATCAATTTGACACGAGACGCCCTAGGAATGACATCTGACCGTGTGTACAGATGGCGACTCCTTATCGAAGAGTACGGCCCTAAGATCATGTATATCAAGGGCATCGACAATACTGTCGCAGATGCTATTAGCAGGTTGGATTACAACCCTGCGCTTAACCGTCATGCAGATGACGAAGATGTAAAAAGCCTAAGCAAAGAAACGAAGTGGAACAACTTTCTTACGCTAATTAACCGCTATGACACAAAGTCGAGCGATGAAATGAACACTGACTATAATCATAATTATAGTCAGGTATTTACCAATAACAAAAGTGATGACGAAATCTACCCTCTCACCGTAGCTGAAATAGCTGACGCTCAAAGAGTAGATCCGAAGTGGAAATCTTTCTTTAAAAAGAAAGATCCACGGGGCAAAATTCGAAAAGTGATTATCGACGAGACTGAGGTGCTCGTAAGAGACCAATCTAGACTTGTAATTCCTAAGGTTTTACAGACCAGGGCACTGCAATGGTATCACCATTACCTGCAGCACCCTGGTATCTCTAGACTCGAAGAAACACTTGTTGCTGTTATGTACTGGCCCGGCTTGAGAGCTGATGTCAGACGACATGTGAAATCTTGCGAGCGCTGCCAAAAAGGTAAGCGACGCTCGCGGCAGTACGGACACGTACCGCCAAAAATAGCCGATCAAGTACCATGGCAAAAAGTATGTGTCGACTTGATTGGTCCCTACACAATAAAGGGCCGTGATGGAAAAATCATGGATTTCATGTGCCTCACAATTATCGATCCAGCCACTGGCTGGTTCGAGATGTGTGAATTACCAACTGTCCTAAGGATAGAAAAGAAAGATGGTAAAACTACTGAAAAGTGGGTGATTGACAAATCATCCGCAGAGGTAGCAAGATTATTTAATCGACAATGGTTGAGCCGTTATCCAAGGGCGAAGTATATCACCTATGATAATGGAAGTGAATTCAAACTTCACTTTGAAGAGTTGTGTGACTCTTTCAACATTAAACGTAAACCAACCACTGTAAAGAATCCACAAGCGAATGCAATCATTGAACGAGTTCATGGCGTCATAGGCGACATGATGCGTACAAGAGAGCTTGACATGTCAGAGACTGTCGAAGACACAATGATTGAAGACTTTTTAGTTGATGCCGCATGGGCCATTCGTAGTACCTATCATACTGTACTCAAGTCTACTCCAGGAGCTGCCATCTTTGGCAGGGACATGTTATTTGACATTCCCTACGTGGCTGATTGGAACGCTATTGGGCGGCGTAGACAAGAGCAAGTTGACAGTACCAACAAACGAGAAAATAAATCCCGTCTACCCTACGATTATGCTATAGGACATAAAGTTCTCATCAAAAAAGATGGAATACTCCGCAAAGCAGAGTCTAAATATGAGGGTCCTTACACTATTACACAAGTGCATTGCAATGGTACAGTTAGGATACAAAGAGGCTCTATATCTGAGCGAATGAATATTAGAAGATTGACACCTTACATTGAATCTTGACTTCAATAAAAATGGTTCAAATAAAAACAAAAATAAAAACAAAAATAAACAAACACTAATATACAAAAAATATTGAATACAAATTCAATCCAATATATTAAGATCAATCTTACACAAAACACACCAGCCGAGATGCAAAGCATCACTCATCAAACCTATGTACTGACGTACTTAGACCAAGAGTTAGCTACTCAAACCTTTACTCAACTCTGTATGCTTTTACCCACTGGGTTTTGCTACACCTCGTTGCATCCTAAAAGCACGGGGGAGAATGACATAAGCAATCCCTTGTATCAAGGACTCCCAGCTATCCTGAGCCGTAGTCCCATGTATTACGCTCCCAATAAAGATGTGTCGTATTGTCGCCGCATCTGATGACGCAGGCATTCTGATCTAGCGATCAGATCATACCCAAACGATCTACTCCTTACTTGAAGTAGACCTATCATTCTACCGCTTACTAAAGAACCTTATCGATTCCCACGTAACGTAGCTTTCCGATGATGCGATGTTCCATCACCTCTTGGTTCTCGAAGGTCAACTCTCGTCCCCCTTCTCTTTCTCTCTAGATGCCAATTCCCTTATATTTCACAATTATTTAACTTAATCAATTCAATTCAATTACTACATCATCTATTGCTAGTATAGTCCCCTTCACAACTGCTTAGGACAGTGTATGATCTTACCTTTATTCTGTAGATCACATAATATAGAACACATCATGTCACATACAAGACGATTTAATTTCTATTCAAACCCCTCATCCCCATCATCATCACATTCAACCTCAAGTTCAGAAGAACTTACTTTTTATACACTTGATATTATTTTTACAGAGGAGGAATTGAACGCAGAACTTCGCAAACAATTTTTGACCCTTGTCGACAACCCGAGTGATTGGCTTGCCGCCCAGTAGTCAACACGACACCCCCAAGCGTTTGCCGTTGTTTAGAAAATAGTTGAACAAATAGAGCTAGACTTATTCCTTCAATCGGTTCGATATTATCAGTGGGTTGAACACTACCATAGTAAAGTGAGTGAGAGTGTTGCTAGGAATTTTATTGATATTTCATTATTGGATTAGTGAAACAAATGTACTGGACACGTCTGAGTGAGCCATATCAGAAGAAACGGAAGTTAACGAAGAGACGATCATTCCTACCTTATCAAACGTTGCCATTTCATGGAGTGATTTCATCAATTAGTGGATGTAGTTTGAACAGACTGTATGGCAAGAACATCAATCTCCCAAGGTACATATTGCTCACCAGTGATCAAATGTGGGAATGGGACAAATTGAATGATAAGGAGAAGATATGTTGGGCTATTATGACTGAAGATGCTGTCAAAACCCAGCCTTATTTGATGGCAGCTAGAAAATTAGCAAAATACAAAAACTGTTGAAGATGTGTCAAATGAATCAACAAGTAAAGTTCAAGATCACAAATATGAATCAAAAGATGGTGCCACTGAATCAAGAGAGAGAAAAGTATATTGCACAGCTCTTGACGACAATGTTTGCCATTCAATGTATATCCAGATGAGGTATAATCAATGAGTTATGAAAGAGAAGAAGTGTTAGATTTAGAGAAAGATAGACTCCTTTTTAAAAGCAAGCGTCGCATTATCTTTGATAGTCCATTTCAAAATGATGGCTTCATTGAAGGGTCTGTGGGGAACAAAACAACTAGTCCGGTGGATGATTTAACAAATGTGTACCACCAACGAAGTTTTGTTACTACTTGATTTTGGAGGCGTACTTGGGATATAAATTCCGTGACTCGATAGGAAAGGATAGCAAAGAAACCTTGGTGATTATGGGGAGAGTAGTCATGGCGGCTCTCACTGCATGGGAATTCTTCTCAAGTGGGGTAATGCGATACATGGAATATGATTGAGCCGACGATGAAGACACCATCTCCGTTTATGCAAGAATTCAATGTCAGCTGTTCTTGATAATGAATGACGCCTTCATCCACGCTTTAATAAGACAAAAGACAGGACCAAAGCTTGATGCAGATATATACAACCATGGAGGAATC
>JAZGVS010000579.1:0-13521 GCA_037356235.1 Bacterosira constricta
ACGTCACCTCAAAGGACAACGTGTTAGCTGATAGGATCTCATGTATACTCACCAACGCTAACCTTCTCACTGACATGCAACCTCTTTTTCAGGACTTTCCCACCTTGTGATCCCAGAGCCCACACGTCGCTGATTTTGGACACTTTGTTGCACAAGAAGTACATCGATCCGCTGCAAGTAAGCAGGTGCATACCCACAGCTCCCGACAGGATCACTATACCTAAAGTTATGCTGCACACAGATAGAGATCAACGACCCTGACCCTGGGGTGCTTTAACAGTTGAAGGAAGCCCGGAACTACTTCCACACGTGCTACACAATCTCCTTCACCCTCATTCAAGGACAAACCATCCCGTAGTCTCCAATAGCTACCTCTACAGGATCGGAAGCTCCGCTTCGACTCAAAGGAGGACTACATTGCAATCATCCTTGCTGCATTCAACAGTCAACAGCTACGAAGACGTCGACAGCAGCCGTAACACAATCACCAATGGCATGGTCCGCTGGTTTGTCCAACAATCCAAGGCCCCAGGATCAGACAGCACAATAACCGCCGAGCACGCTCTGTTGTGTAAGAAGGGAGGATTAGTTCATGTGCGGCATGATGATGTGGCGGACGGAATTTGTCACCTATGCGGATGTGCACTCTCTTTTGGTAAAGTAGAACGCAAATTGAAGCAGTAGCAGGTGCGGAAACACCTAACACAACAATCACGCCTCATCCTCAGCTGCAGCTACCATACCAACAGCAGCAAGGGCAGGATCAAGGGCAAACTCCAACACCAACAGGTGAGCGTGGTGATGGTGACNCAGGAGAAGGAGAAGAAGAAGAAGGATAAATACCTTGCTTCTTGTCATGAGACGAGGAAGGACTTCACCAGGATGGTCCACTCTGTTGATTGTTGATGGAATTGCCGGTTGCCGGGAGAGAGGCCATAGCGGCAGAGAAGTGTCTGGCATCGCATTTAGCATAGAAGTGGATAAAGAAGTACTCAGAAATGGTGTTTTATGCGAGAGGAAGGATGGCTCTCTCGGTGGCGAGGGTCAACAGCCTTCTAATCCAAAGGATCAGGGACTGTCAAAAGCCCCGTAGACCTCTCATCTCTGACCATGCTGTCATGATGGATTGGCAGGTGCGGCCAGAGTGGTAAACACCCTATGGTGTTTACCTGGCATCACCTTACATGGTGAACAAGCTGTTCAATACCTGACAGCAGTATTGAGAGCCCTGGCAGCATGCTCTCCTATATTTTGTTCTCCAATGCCCCCCTCTTGCGAATGGCAATCTAAAAGGGGACTTGACAAAGTAGCTTAACCATCAATTAAGTAATGTTAATCATTACATCGTTCGAAAAAAAATTCTGCATATCCTCCTCAACTTGAATGTTTCTTCCACCACCTTACTCCCATTCAATCTTAGTAAGGCTTTGAGCTAATATCATAACACAATTGATTGATACCATGAACTTCATTGATAATTCGACCCGACATGTTACCCATGACATAATGTGGCAAATGTTTATATTATGAATATGTAGTTGTGTACGCAGTCGAACTCTCTGTACTCCCCTATTGAGCTCATGCCTGGTGCTCATGCTTCTGTATTGTGCCAGAAAATGTGCTCTTTCCAGTCCCAATTGTGATCAAACATGGGACCATCGCACCTCCTCCCGGCGTTGTACTCGTGTCTTTCGTCAAGAGTGAGCTTCCAACTCCTTTTGGCTTCGTACTTTAAGGTTTTGGCAGCTTCCCGAAACTCTCCATTGTACACCCTATCGAAAATACACACTGCCTTTGCAACCAATGTCAAGTTTGACATTGCGTCCTCGGACTCATCTGGATCTGTCGCGTGAATCTTGTACCCTCCTGGGATTTCTTCCACAATGTCCATGTCCGCGTTGCGTGCCAGCTTTTTGAAAAGCTCGAATTGAGATTCTTGATTCTGAGCAGCAGCTACACATGGCAAACTATTACGTTCTCCTTTGGCATATTTAGCCTTGTAGATGGCACTTCTATCTTTATCTTCGTAACCAGGTTTCACTATAAAGAAGAAAAGGAGAGTAAATAGAGTGAGTAAGTGTTGAGTCTCAACTGTGGCACAATTGTAGTGCATACTCTCACCGTATTCTCCTTTGAGATGCGCATCAATTTTCTCTTGCATTATAGTAGAATTTCCTTGATAACTATACCCTCTCGAGGCCAGAACCACCTGTAAATCTTCACAGTTTAGCACACTATTGTACTTCTCAATGTCTTCATTCGACATATCCTTAAGTAGCTTTCCTTTGAATTTCCTCACTTCCACCATTGCCCGCAATTTATTTCCCTTCTTGACTTTATTTCCCTTCCTCTTGACTGCCTTGGTTCTTGCCTTGGTTGCTAGGAGAATTCTTGTTCCATATAGAATAAAGCTAACTGTGGTCTTCTTGTGACCTTCGTAACAGAACTTCATGCCAGTTTTTGAACCTTTGGTGGCCCAAGGCGATACAACCTCGCCCTTCCAGAATTTCTTCCCCGACAGTACCTGAATTCTATCGCCTTCGCCAACATGAGTATCCTTGTTCAAGACAACTTCTTCGAGGGATGATGGTTTCTTCTCCTCCTCCTCTTCATCCTCGCTCTCCTCGCTCTCCTCCTCGTCACCCTCGTAATGATCAAGGTCAGCTTCCGCAGCAAGGTTGGCCTTCATTTTTGCATTGGTGACTTTTGCAGTGTTTCGGGTTGAGTTCTCACGAGGTGGTGGTAGAGTCGGCAGTGTCCTCTGCTTCTTCTTTGCCCTGGTGGGGGTAGTCGCCGCGGCCCGCTCCTTAGGTCCGGCGAGAAGACCCAGAGTACTCAATCGTTTGTCATTCCGCTTTATTTTTTCAACGCGCAACTTTTCATCTGCTGAGAGGCCATCGCCGGCAGCACTCTCATCGTCAGAGGAGGAGGAAGAGGAGGAAGTTGTGGTCACTTCATCGGCTTCGATGGCGTCAGCTTCGGCATTGTTGGCGTTGGCGGCGGCGGCAATGGATTCGGCGGCGGTGGCAGTTGTTGTGGCCTCGGTGGCGGCTGCTTGATATTCAATCATTTGTTCTCTGGAAATTTCGCCATCGGCGGTGGTGGTGGAGGCCATTGTTCAATGAGTGGCTCTTTGATTCGGCTTTGTTGGAAATGGAAACGAAATGATTTGTGGGTATGATGGAGCAATGGACAAGTTGTTGTTGCTTGTTGCTTGCTTGTCGGCGGAAGGCGCGGTCAGCTCTACCCAGGGGGTCACCCATGCGATAAATTTGCAGAACTTTGTTTTTCTACCCAGGTAGATTTTATACTTTCAAAGCAAGCAAAATACTACCTGGGTACTTATTTTAGATAGGGGGGTAAAACGTTGTCATTGCTGTCCCTTAATAATTTGCTGTTTCTACCTAGATTCTTCTACGCCGGCTACTACGATACCTATCTACAGCCCGCCGATTCACCCCTCAACCCACAACCCACAACCACAGCCCGCCGCGACCTGCCAAGACCCACCCGCAACCACAGCAACCCGCTGCCATTCCTGTTGCCTTGATCAACATCCAACGCCTTCTTCCCACGCTCTCACACCGACCAACAACTTCTTCCCACGCTCTCAACATGTCAAGCCCAAATCTTCGTCCTCGTCGGTATCCATCGTCCTCTTCCGTAGCGTCGCAACGTCAGACTAAATCGCCGCGCGCATTGAAACCAGTGAATGGCCGCCAGAAACGAGTGGATGGCCGCCAGAAACGCTCTGTTGCCGCAAAATCAACCAAGAAGCCCAAGGTGGCCGAGCTCACTGATATCGATTTGGATGATTTCGTCTTGGATTCAGCATTGGATTCAGATACTCAGCCATTTGACATTGAATGCACCATATTGAGTCTTGCTTCTGAGTTGGCCCATGATGAGCGCCAAGAAAAATTGAACAAAAGGGTTGGTTCGACACTTATCTACACACAAAAAGAAGTCGCCACTCTCACTGTACTTGACGATATATCTACATACAATCATGCCACCAGAGATGCAGTTATTGGCCTCGTGACCACTACCCCGTCTGGCACTTCATTCAAGAAACATCTCGATAAATCTTGGAAGGGTACAATCGAGCTCTATCACTCCGTGAAGAAAGACCCGTCCAAATTTAAACCTGATAGGTTGGAGAAGCAATTTAATGACGGGAGACAGATCAGATTTGATGAAATGAAACGCATCTTACCATCCGAGTTCCATCACACGATCAATCTTTCGCATCGATTTGACAGCCGAACCCTCCTCGTGACCTATCTTCATTATGCACCGGATGGAACACTCCAAGATGACCTACACTGCATGCCATATGATCAATGCTGCATCAGGTTGATGATGCAAAGTTTGGCTAGATACCTCCATCATGAATATTTTGGAAAGAAGACAACAAAGACCTACACCAAACTAATCAAATGCATCGATCTCGTACCATGCACAGCCGTGAAGAGTGACTGTGACAATGATTTGAAGGATCAATACGAGCAATTCGCCGAATTATTGGGTTTGTCGCTGCACGAATTGTACGCAATCAATCTCGAGAACCTGGTGAAACATACAATGCTCCACATGGTTGCGAACAGCAACAACCCAAATACAGTACTACAGTTGGGTATACATTCTTCGTTCACTGCCAGAGAAATCAGCGGCAAGACTGGATTAGCCAAGTATTCCAAGAGTGGATGTGAAGGATTCAGGACACAGGTCATTGCCACGCATTTTAACTTACATCCTCAAGCGTCGATGATGGGATTGAATAAGAGTAAGCAGTACTCAGATATGCGATCGATAATGAATGCAAGCTTTGTAGAGTGTTACCGCGTCATCATTGGCATGCCTGGCAATATTGTGTTCTCTAGCGCCCTGATGGATCATTTTGGAAGCGAATGGACCGAATCCGACATCATGGTTGGAGTATTGAGTTATCTTGCAAAGAAAGTCGGCGTTCGCAACGCTTGGGACAATCCACAATGCGTACTGAATGAAGCAGATTTGGTTGTGTACAATAGTCAATTGGAGATCCATGGGACCAAGAAGGATCTCAATAACTTGTTGATTCGATTTCGTGCTGCCCATCAAATGCATACACTCGCTTCCCAGCTAGGTCCAGATTATTCTGTTCCGCCAGAATTGTTACCCAAGATCAAAGAAATTGAGCGAATCTTGAATACGAAGTCAATAATGAGGAGGTTGGTACGAATCAAGAAGGCATACGAAATGAATGGTAAAATGGCCACACTCGCTTCCCAGCTAGGTCCAGATTATTCTGTTCCGCCAGAATTGCTACCCAAGATCAAAGAAATTGAGCGAATCTTGAACAAGCCAGTAATGGATATGTTGGTACAATTCAAGAAGGCACAGGGAATTACTGGTAAATTGCTTGGTGAATTGCAGACGCTCGCTTCTCAGCTAGGCCCAGATGATTATGTGTCACCAGAATTGCCAATTAAGATTGAACAGAAAGAAAAGATCTTGAACAAGCCGATAATAAGTACGTTGGTACGAATCAAAGCAGGTAATAAGAAGAGATCGAAAGATACGTTTTGGAGTAAGTGGAAGCGCATCGTGGACATTATAGAAAAGGATCCGAGTATGGTCGAAACATTGGAGGATGGAACGCGGGTGTTAGTGATCCCTTGCTCAAAGTACAAGGACGTGAACAGATATATACATGATGTTTTGCGTAAGCTCGACAACGATGACTGGCGAATGGATGTTGTCAAGGAGGCGAAATTGGACTTAGCTAGATATGACGAGGCGGTTGCTCAAAAATACGAACAAAAAGCAAGAAACAAAGACAGGGACGGAAAGCAAAACACTGCAATTCAAGCATTGCTCATGAGAAGTAAGCGCGCACGAATGAAATAGAAAACTGTGGTACCATAGTCATAGTCGGTCGTTTCAACACACCTTCCATTATGTAGAAAGTACGAAACTCAGATTTCTATTATCCAAAATTAGTCCATCTTACCTTTTCATTAATTTGTTTTGTTATTTGGTTATGTAGTGGTGATCGGAGTTCGTCCAGTCCAGACATAATATAGAACATTTTTGCCGTTTTCTTGTGGATCATGGGGTTTCTTTGTTTTTCAAGTAATAGAAAAGCTCAACCATACGTAGCTTGGATACGGCAAAATTCTGAACAGCTCAATTATCTAGCCCACAGGTCCGCCCGCAAATGATATAAATAAAGTAACCTCAAACTTAGGAATGCAGATAGCACATACTTAACTATCCCAACAACCATCAGTTTGATCGAAAGGGTTATCACAGATACATCCAGGGACTTCTTTGCAATAGTCACACACGCCCTTGCCAGAGCAGTTCGATGGACAAACAAGATCAGGACATACAGCAGCAACTCTTGGACAGATTACTGAGTAGCCAGTGTCAACATTGATTACTTGCTCATGATGAGTGCAATAGAACGATTTGCCATTGACAACAAAGCTTAATGTATTGTCTGCTGGATTGCATATCGTTTCTAAGCAAACAGGCATCCTTGCATCAGTCTCAAAGCACCTGCTGTTTTCTTCAAATGATTCTCCAGCGAGAGATGCCACTGCCTTGCTATTAGAAGAGCAAGGGACAAGATGCTTGGATCGCATGGGACAGTAGTGCATATCATCAAACGGTGATCCAAAATCAGGGTTGAAAGGTAAGAAGTACTGATTGTTTTCTGGAGGACTAGCATCAGTCTGCAAGTCGCAGCCAGCCTTGTTATGGTGTGTGTAGTCACAACCTGATCGAGCACCTAAAAGCTCTGGGGAAGAACAAAAATATCCAGTTCCGTAATCTGGAACATTACCCCCTGCAATACATGAGCTTTCAACAAACCCGCAGCCAGCACCACGGCCAAACGAGGGCGTTGCTGCAGCAGCAAAGTCAGCCTTGTACCAAGAAGAATCTTCTAAAAGAGCAAGAGATAGTGGTGACACTGCGAAAGCTCCGTCTGAATTTTGTGAAATGGAAGTCATATCTTCGTCAAAGTGAAAGCGAAGATCTAGGTTGAAAAATGAACATTCCTGATCATTATTGAGGTCGGGCGATGGAGAATCTAGTCTCGCTCCCGTCAGGGTTTGACAATCGAAGTGATTTCGTACAATTTGTTTCACAGTTGGAGTGGAAATCTCATAGAAGACGTCTCCGCGTACAGTTCGTTGCTGGATTACGTTGGGCAGCATGGTTTCTGCCATCACTTGGCCACATGCAACTTCTATCTTTCGTTCGCCCCAAAGTTGACCAGTCTCAGGATCTCTAAAATATGAGAATAGACTAGGACTTAGACCTAGAAATCTACCAACCAGCTGTGAGAGCAGTGCTGTGTGGTGTAGGATCTCCTTGTCGTAGACTTTGTTCTTTTGGACGTCCATGTCATCTAGGCAAATGGAAAGGGATCCAATCATTGGCCTCAAATTCTGATCGAAATGGCAGATGCTTAATTGAGGCCTCAAATCCGTGGAGCAGGATGATTCATTCCTAGTTTCTACGTAAATCACAACATCTGCATCGGCAATACCCTCCTCCAGATGTTGTTGAGGTATAGCTGTTTCCCCACACGACGAGGCGTGAGGGAAGATGTTTTGCAAAGGAGAGTAGGTCTTAAGAACTTGGCTCCATATTGCTGCAACGGATGGGAAAACTTCTTCAATGTAAGCTGTAATGCGTGCATCGGTTGGATTGTATCTATCTATCGCAGCAAAATTCAGGCCCAATTGTTTAAGTAAGCTAGAGAGAGACGACGTTTCGAATATAACCCGCAGTTCAGCCCGATCTTCACCATAATTCACAAGAATGCGCCTTTTCTTAGCCTCATCAGGCGGTGGAACTCTAAGTGAGCTAGAATCAAGGCCCTTTGTGGGATCAAGCTGAACAAGCACATGCTGAGTATGACGTGCTCGGCCAGGCCAAGCATTATTCGTGAACTTTGTGCCACTGTACGGTTTGGTGCCGTTTGATGGCTTGGACGCTTCGCTGCCAGAGATAAAATCATCTCTGGATGAAAATGCTTCAACACGGCGAGGCACCACACTGGGGCCCCAAGTTGGGCATACTGTCTCAGTCACTCCTTGGACAGGCGACGGGGCCACAACCTCACCACGTGAGAGCGACTCCAATAATGATGCTGCAGGGTTCATGTTATCTGAAACACTGATCGGATCAAAGCTCTTCATGATGTCTTGGGTAGAGTTTTCACCGGACAATACCAGCAGGTGTCTGTGCCCATCCGATGCATCGCCTTCTTCGTCATTGGCAACGACAGCCTCATGCTCTCGAGTTTTGAACAAAGAGTTGAGCACACTCCATGTACCATCTTTGTTCGTGTCACTAGTTCCCTCAGCGCCTTCAGATCCTACTGCCATATCCACCTCGAGTGTAGGTGCTTCCGTCTCTTTCAGCATCCTATCAATTGTTATTGTAGGACTCATTGTTGGAGCCTCCGTTGTTGCGCAGATGGGAAGTCCATCGTCAATCATCTCAGGAGGATGGCATGACTCAAATAGTGGTCTCCACTGACAACCAAGCCCAGAAGCTATGCATTCTTCCTCGGTCTCAAATCGATCGCAGCTACACTCCGTGGTGTTACTCAAGAGAGTCATCCCAAGACGCCTCGCCAGTTCGTCTTCTGACATTCCATCAAGCTTCTCCTCCTTTCGATATACCTTCACAAAGGGAGCTCGGGCACCATACAAGGAACGATCCGTCATTTTGTAGATGCCACCTTTCTTCTCCCTCGTAAGATAGGCTAGATAATCTGTACCAGTAGGTCCCTGTGTTTCATCAAATGTACAATTTGAGAGAGAGTTTAGTGACAGTGTTTTGTACAAAGGTGCCATACACTCCCTACCGCTACTTACTTTAGGTCCCTGTTTTTTATCATATGAAGTTTGCGTAGTTTTGTGGCAATTTGTGAGAGAGTCAAGTGTCAGTGCATTTATCATGAATACAATTGTAAAGATAATCCCACTTACAATAATTTTCTCCTCGCGAAGTTCCCACCGCAATGGTTGATACTTTGCGTACAAATCTTCTCCATTCTCGCCATTGCGTTCCATCCATTCTGCACAAAAGGCATTCCTCTCTTTCGTATTGTATAGCATGTCCATATCCATAACTACCTGCTTGTGCTTTGGGTTCCATCGTTGCGATAGCATGATAGCTTCCTTGCAATAGGGATATTTGAGGCAGAATGGATATGTTGCTGGTGTGAACGGAATCACGGGGACAAACTTGCCAGGTGTGAACATCAAATCCACATGTCTAGCAACTAGATGATACGAGTTGGTAATCATGAACCACTCCGTCTTCACTTCTGCCGAGCAAAGGTCCATGAAGTCAGGGATGTTACGATATTGAAGCGACACGGGGATACTTGTATACTTGGAATAATCGTGTGAATTAGAAATGCTGGGTGGGATCATGATAATAACCTTACTGAACGGATGGTCCTTTGAATCTAGATTCTTGATGAGGTTCAATGATCGGTCGAAGAACCATTCGGAGATGACAAGCGTGACTTCCGTCCTGACTGGATCCCAGGGGGAATACAGCTTGGCTCCATGGATGACATATTCCGGGCCAAGATGGCGAGGGATGAGGTTCGTGGCTGCGTAATTGTGGATAGCTTTCGTATATTTGTACGGCTCCTCATCCTTCCATTTATTTGCCCACTTGCTAAACATGGCCACGTTGTCTGATAATGTAATGTTCACACCCTCCTCATTGAGCATAATCTTGGGAGCAAGTTTTGGTACAATTCCCAATGTGCCCTCCACCCACATTTGTGACATTCGGTAGTCGTACGGGATGGAATTGTATGGACACGGTGCTTCCACCTCCAGCTGACCCGTCAACCGCTCCAATAATGGATGCGACGTGTTGTAAATACCATTTCCATTCGTATGATGCAGCAGCGATAGAGGAATATCCTCATAAAACGCATCCCACTTATCACCATCGTACTGCGCACCCAACACGGCAAACGGCCTGTACGCATTAATCTCTCCCAAAATCACATCCAGCCAATAATTCTTGACTGGCACGGAATCACCCTCCATCAAATAAAATCCATCGTAATCCCCCCATTCTCCACTCTGTATAATCCGAAAACCCGCCTCATACTGTCGGTTCGGACCATTCACCCAATTGTACAATTCTTCCTGGGCCGCGGGAATGTACAGGTCCAATTCCTTGGGTATATTGGCCTCGACGGCGTAAATATTGTCAAAGCACCAACTCCACCCGCCCGGACTGAAGAATTCCATCATGATCTTATCTACCGCTTCCATGGCCACTTTATTTTCTGATAATTCTTGGGAGTAAAAGAGGAAGAGGTCCGCAGATGTGGTACGCAACCCGTCGGCGGGTACTTCGTCGAAGTAATCTTTGGTATTGGACTTGTGCTTGCATCGTTTGAATAGACTATTGGCAATGCCCCGAAACGACCACGAAGTGTTGGTGTCAGTGTAATCCGCCTCGCATTCCCAATTGTCCTCCTCTTCCTTCTCCAACCTGCGCCCGGTACCATTCACCGACATATCAAACAATACCCACTCATCAACATCGTCATCCTCTTCAATATCACCCAAATCACCCTCCGCAGCACGACAGGGTACCAGACTATTCCAACAAGCAAACGTCGTCGGTAACGGCTCGGCATCAAACTCGCAGAATGGACGCAAAATAGCCAATCGACTCACAATGCCGCGTTCGCGATCCGGCAAACGATCTTTTTTAGGTTCAATTTGAAATTCGAGTGTCTTTTCCAATACCTTGATATTGGAAGTGCCAGTGTAGTAAGAGGAGGTCACGTACGGATGCTCATAGACAAAGGCCGGTCTGATTGCAGAGTTATCATTGCTCGTGGTGCGCTGCTTGTAATTATGTATGCGTGGCACGACACATTTTTTGTAAATGAATTTGGACGAAGCCGCGGCGACTATTATAACGAGAAGGCGAAGGATCCGCTGGAGGGTGACTTTGTAGCGGGACCACAGCCGGGTCAATTCAATTGGTAGCTCGCCCTCGTCTTCATCTGCAGTGATGCTGCTATCGTCATCGTCATTATCGTCCTGTTGCTGTTTTTGGTTTGGATGGTGCGGCAATCCCAGGGGCAATCCCGCGTCGAATATACTCGACGTGCCAAAAATCGGATCCCTGTGCCTCCCTTTATGATTGGAATGGCCATCACGCCTACCCGCGTTCTTGTCTTCGTTGATGTACTTTTGGATGATGCCCGAGTAGGGCGTCATCAAAATCCTTGTTGGTTTTGGTTTTGGATTGGATGTTTTCTTGGCGAAGGAGACGCCCGCGGGGACCACGTTGGACTTTTTCTCCTTCACGGGTTGGAATGTCACGGTGCGGCGTCCCATGGCTGAATGCTTAATTTTGGAATGGATTCTGTTTGTGTCAGTGGGCTGTGGTGGTTGTTGGTTGATGCTGTTGAGAGTCTATTACTATTATTTGAGGGTCAGTATCAGTAACAATACAAAAGCGGCATTTTGTTCGAACATTAGATGGAACGAACAAAGCGAGAAGAACAAACAAAGAGAGGAGTACAGAGGTTGTGGTATGCATCTCGCTAAACTCACCCGATACTTCTATTTGGCGATCTTCCTAATTCAACATTCAGAGGGAATCTACGCAATCCGCGGCATACAGTGTGCATGTTGTGGTAGCCTTGGTTTTTGATGATTTCTCATTTGAAAAGAAGTCTTCTTTCATATTTTCTCACCTGGCGTGTTGTCCCTGTTGAGACATGTGCAAAATACAAGTCTCGCAAAACGTACCGCCACACTTGTTACCACTATAGGCCGTTTTGTGGAGCGCTTGAAAGAGAACCGGTTGGTACGGGCAGGAGAGCAATAATTATTGCTGTCGTTGGGGCGGATGAAAATCTGCGAAAATGAGGAGGGAGGAGCAATGAGTGAGAGAGGAGCAATGAGTGAGGAATGGCAACAGCAATGGAAATGGTGGCATCGCCATGGGCACTATATCACATCATGCACGCCATGCCATGTGGCGCTGGATGGTGTTGGTGGTTGGTGAGCATGCCAATTTCCATGTGTCACTCTTTCTTCATTCCTTTTCGCAAATATGTGCTGCTTGCTACCGTCGTCGTCGTCAGCAACTAACTACAGCAAAGTAGTGTATTCTCATCAATTCCAATGCTCTTCATAGCTCCACATCCACATGCTACCAAGAAAATGGTTTGATTGCTGGACTCATTCAACCAGAGCCTCCAGGTCCAGCATTGTATTCTATTGTATTGCAAAAAACAACGATTTTCTTGGTTTTGTATTCTCTGGGGATGGAAACTAATACCATACAACAATCTTCTTCATTGCCAAAACATCATTGTCTCCCCTCCATCCTCCCTCTCTCTATACGACAGTACATCAGCAGACTACGCAGCAGCGGCATATTATTTATGCAAAAGGCACATTTTTGAATTCAACAAAGAAATGGTAAATCTTCAATACTTCTTTCTGCTTTCATACCTCCAAAGTAAAACATGAAATCTCTCAATAAAATAATGAATAGAGCTCATTCTCGCTCTTATTTTGACTGCAAAGCACGGTATCAAATATTGCGTAGTATTTTTACCTGCTACTGTTGATGATAAATGATCTCCATCAAATTCCTGATCAAATGGGGGTCTAAAAGTCTATTGAAAATGGATATTCAGGAAGCAGTGGCCATTATCGGAGTATCGGAGTATCGTACGAGATCGGAGGGGAGGATTTGGATTTGCTCAGAATATCCACTCTACCTAGCGCTAGAGCAGGCTAGAGCTATCGTAGAGTATCGTAGCTACTTTAGCTATCGTACGATAGAGAAGCAAGGCGTCGCATAAAAAATCCAAAGCAGAGATCTCTTCAACCTTCTTCAGCAACAACAAAACAAAAACAACAACAACAACAACACGACATACAGCCGCCATCAACAAACACCAAAAATCATCTACCATGGCATTACTTCAATCGGTTATTCTGGCACCATCCTGACACCATCCTAAGACACTTGCCGCAAGCGCCATATTTCTTACTATCATATTCGCTCCACACGAATACGACGACATGATAACAATAACAACTCGTCGCGCCGCCCAATCCTACGGCTATTGCCAAATCACCAAACTATTGGGAACCACTCCCTGAAACCTTTGGAGATATTCTCACTACTCTCAACGAATAGCCACATAATCGACAACATGACATTCTACCATCAATTCTTAATACCGAAGACTTCATCATTCTACACCTCCCACGATGGCAATAATGGTATCATCCTGCATCCTGCATCTTGTATATTGCTCAGTCTGGCTACGATATTGCTTTCTCCCACAACATCAAATGAATGCAAAATATCATTTGATATTCTCAGCGAGACATGATAATATTCAACAGTTATCGATCTACATTATTTTGCAAGTGAGTGGGCTCTGTATAATCCGAAAACCCGCCTCATACTGTCGGTTCGGACCATTCACCCAAT
>JAZGVS010000580.1:0-13540 GCA_037356235.1 Bacterosira constricta
ACGCTCTTCCGATCTGTCATAGCTCATTTCTTGAAACTAGCCGATGAAGAGAATCTCCCAATTGAGAATTATTTCCAAACTCACCTTCATAGCATTAGCTCATGTGATGGCGATGGTGCCTACAATATCATCTCATTGTTTATCCTTAACCCGGATATTGTGCCAAGGGGCGTGCCTGAAATGAGTGTCATTATTGGTTGCTGCATTCGGTGTCATGATAACATTCGGAACACTGTTTTTATTCCAACAGATTTACTCCAAGATAAGTCTGCTCGCGAATTGACTTTTGGCACTGTGACATAGATGCTGGGACATCTGAGGAATATTATGATGCATGCGTAAAACATAATCAAAATAATATAGGGGTATGATTCAGAAAAGCTCCGTATCAGTTCTGCTCAAAGCTCGTATCGGATTGCCTGTTGCGAATGAAAGAGATGAAAAAGGTATTGGTCGGCAAGCAGGTGCGCACTGTCGTTCGTTTATATGGATTTGCGTCATCGGATATGTTGCCGCAGATGGAAGCGACACTGCCTCTACCCGCTCCAGCACCAGATGTCAACACTTTGTGGATCACTCTCAACCGACCCGAATATTTCATGTTTAATTTGGGAGAAGAGTTGCAAGAACTTTTCGGGTGCGAACCGCATCAAAGAGTCGTATCTAACGAGGACTTTGCGATATCCTTAAACTTCGCTGTGGGAGACTCCTACCGTAGATCAAGGTTCCTCGCTATGCAATATCATATGGCGATGTGGCACATGTTGCGAAATGAAGAGGAGGTTGCATCGTGGTTGCTTTGGGAGCGTAAATCATTGATGACCCATGCAATTGACAATCCGGAGACAATTGCTGCAATGAAGAATAACATCATACTGCAACTCATGGTAAATAAGTTCTTCGACGGAAATTGTGGGAGGGGCGTGATCCTGTTTAGATCTCCAAATCAACAAGAGCTTTATGGCGAAGGAATTGAAAACTATCTATATTACAAGCAGCATTTGGCAATGACGGGACAGCTACCACCAGCTTTTATCGTCACTGCTGCAATTGGAGATGCGGGAAGTGTCGGTCGTGCCACTGCCAATGAAGAAAAAATGGTTGATGCAGATACAGAGAACGATATATGTCGCACAATTAAGAGCTTGAAGTTTAAGAAAAGCTCTTGTATGGTGTGTGGCGCAACTCGTTCTACTGATGGTGAGCGTTTATCTACGTGTTCAAGGTGTGAGTCTGTATCATATTGCTGCCGGGAGCATCAAACTTTCCATTGGAAAAAGGGGGGACACAAGCAACAGTGCAGTAAGTCTGAGGTTGAATGAGTCATATCAGACGGTGAGTTGCAATCATATGCTTTGTATGGAGTGGAAATGACTATATATATGCCATGATCTCCCGAGGGGTTGTGTAGATGAAATTAACACCAATAGACCGTTGGAACTGAACTTTCAGAGGATAGTGGCGTAATGGTCAGGTCACAAATGCTGAAAAATCTTCAATCGAATTGTAATGGCAGGGGTGTCATTGCCAAACTATTAGATCGTGGAGCCTATAAGTTGTCACAACCAGCCGTATTTTTGCAGTTAGTTTAAGTGGTGGTTTGATCTCGATGTGATCGTCGATTTCCTCCTTCTTTACTGTCGTAGCTTCATTCGTGTACCTCTGGAATTTCCTTAGCTTCCTCAATCAAAGTACCTGTTTGGGTAGATGTATCTATCAGCAGAGGAGCGACATCTTCGTCATCACTCGTGGCAGCATCACTCCTCTCATTCTGTAGCGAGCTATCTTTAGATCAATTTTCATCAGCATTATTCTCCTTCCCTTCACCAAAAAGATCACAAGCATCGCTGGACTCAAGGCACACTGCTTTTGGGCTGGGCGATCTCCTCTTTTTGTTACTGACCTTAATGGAGTTCTCGCAAGTAAGTCCCTCGAACTTTTCCTAATAGATTTCCTCGCAGACAGAGACGGCATTTCAATCTTCGTGGAGTGGTGCTGGTGGTAGTGCTGGTGACTCTTCTTTTGATGTTGTTCTCCAAAAAATATGAACACACTTTTGAAGTAAAAGATGGGTGAACGAGGTTACATGCTGAATTGCAACAACTTACAATATCATCAGGAGGAATTGGTTGAGTATTACATTGTACAGGGGGTTCCCATCGGTGACATTGGGTCACGGTGGATCCCAACTGACAAATAATGTACTATCTACACTGCTGAAGATGGTTTCTATGGCTGTTCAAATCTGCCGTAGAGGTGGAGAGGTGATTGAAACATGGATTCAATGGTGAGTGCTCTCTCACTCCTCTCTCACTTCTGTCTTGCTCTGGAAGTATGGATTATGGGTTATACCTACACAAGTCCCATTGCAAAGTGACTTCAGTTGCTTCCACTACCATTCAGTTGATCCTTTTCAAGAACAATGACGTCCAAAATGCCCCGCAACAACGATGACGAGCCCATGATCATTGATGATCCCCCCACAGAAGAAACCACAGCCACCAGCAACACCAACACTGACAGGCGGAGACGAAAACGAAGGCGACGCCGCTGCCGTCAACCCACCATCAACCCTCACATTCTCAACCTGGACAGGAAGCCTCCAAGAATCGACCATCCCAGCCAAGCTAAAGGTAATCGACGCAGACGATCTAGTTGCCATGGTCCTGCGTGTCTCCCACAGCCAAGCAATTGTTTCGTTCGAAGACGAACTCAAGTACCTCGCCGTGTAGGATCATAAAGAGTATGTATTAGTAGTTTTATATTCCTAGTAAAAAGAAGTATTATAAATACAGATTAAATTGTGCCCTGGCCTGACAGCATTTACTTGGGATTTCTTGCTGTCCACATGCCACAGTAGCCAACACGCCATACTTCTACATCGGCAAAGATCTCCTTCAAAAGATACTCTAAGTCTTCCATCGAATCTCCCAAGTTACCAAACACTCCCGACTCATTAAAATTGTGCAGCACTTGCATCGCAGTTTTTCCTGCAGTCTTCTCATCATTTAGCATTTCTCTCCCTAATATAGTACTGCCAAAGAACACGCCGTTGTGGTCTAATAATGATGCACAGTTGCGAAAGGCAGCGGCTTTATCCGGCAAATTAGATCCATGAAGACAGTGAAAGAGAAAATTTGCTCCTACCGACTGAAATTTTCCCCTGAGAGGCGACAGTGATGACTCTTCCACAGGTGGCACCATTATGTCAGCCACAAGTTTTGAGATGGCCGGCACACTGGCATCTTCACCTCCTTCCCCACATTTCAAGTATGTGCTTTTGATTCTCAGCTCACAGCTTTGCAAGCTATTTTCATTGAGATCAATTAACGATATAGTGTTGCATACATTTGATACATCTTTCGACAAAAAAAGACCTGTGCCCACAGCAATCTCACAATGATGTTTTGAGACATTCGATTTGTATAGTGCTTTAACATCTTCTTGCCTGATACGCCACAGGAAGGGCGAGTTGAATCCCCAGATTAATGCATCATCTGAGACATTGATACGATATTCAAAAGTTATATGAGTTTGTACGAAAGGGGTGCCGCAATAAGACACTCAGTTTTGTAAGAATAAAAATAACGTGTATGTGCGTTGCACTTACACGTATCAAGTAGACCTGGATTGTATACTTGCTCGCTTGTCATACGATCATCATCGCGAGCATCATTTTGTGAATCAGTTGACTGTAACATAAATGATTTCATCTCCCGCGTTAAATCATCGTACATTTTATTGGATAGGGTTGATTGCCTTTCTTCCTTTGCAGACTCATTGATCAGGGTAATGAGTTGTGGCGGAAAGTATGAAGCAGATGCCTTATTGTGCGTGAGTTGCCATAGGCTATTAATAGAGGCGCGAGGTGTGTTTTGTTCATGGAATATGTTGCTTCCTCCAAACCTTCTGACGGTGGGCAGCGCTGAGGCAAAGACGCCCCAACAACCGTCGCCCAGAGCGAGTGATCGACGAAAAGAAGGTGCGCGGAACATCACAACATTCATTTTATATGAAGAAAGAGATATGAAAGGGTTTAATTAGATGCGATTGGATGTCAGCGATTGCTTGCTAAGCACTGTAGTTGATATGCTGACTGAATGGTTTATTTGTACTCAGAGATTGCTCAGGTGTGAATATGTGATAAATCAAGACGGGCTGACCCGGTCTTGGTTCTTGGTCTTGGATATCAGATATCAGGATGTTCACGAGATCATGCACCCAGCTTCCTCGGAATAACATCCGTGGCGCAACGTTGTAGTTAGTAGTGAGTAAATGGTTTGCTCGGTGAATCTACAATACTTCTCATCATTCATAGCAGCACGTCAATCGTATCGTAGTGGGGATTGAGATTAGGAGGGGATCGATGGAACGCTTCTCATCATACTTCTAGAGCTAGAGAAGTAAAATCAATCAGTTAGATCCAACTAGTATCCTACGTAGGAACCAGATTCTTCAACCAACTCCTCAACTCTCGCGCGCGCCTCTCGCTCTAACTTATATCCGAATAGCAAGAATGGACTCCTCAGAAACCGCAACTGCATCTATCTGCTCATGTATCTCATGCCCCAATATCAAGAAGGAGAAAGATGAAGGCAGCGCGACGCTTCAGGCATGCTCCATTTGTCGATCGGTTTATTATTGCTCAAGAGAGAGTGCCAAAAGAAGGCTTGGACGACGGAAGGGCACAAATATAGCTGCGATAAACCCGATGTACCTCGTCATACAGTCGAGACTCCGACCATTGAAGCTATCCAGATTGCCATTGATGCTGCTAAACCTGGCGATATCATCATTTTGACCACTGGATTGTATCATTCGGAGTCTGATGTACCATGCACCCATCATGCTGACCTAGCAGACCTTGCGAAGTCTGTTCAGCGTGAGTCCAATAACAATCATGTTCCAAAGAAGCTGAAAATATCAAAACCAATTAAGATATGGGGACCACCAGGAGATGGAGGAAGCAAGGTATCACTCAGCTGCAATTTGGTGATCGATGATGAGGTATCAAGCAAGGGGGGTGGTCTTGACAAACTTTGAAGTATGTGGCTGGGCTGAGATTAAGAGCAACTCCTACGAATCGATAACATTTTGTGGGATGCGCATCAAACTCGATAAGAAGCGCGGCGAGGCCTTGGAGATCGAGCACATTCGGGGGAAGACTTGCCTTCTTCAAGACTGCGAGATTCTGGGGGGAGAGGATACTCTTTTCATCAATGGTACTGAAGGTTTCAGGTCAGAGGAAGCGCCTGGAATCTATTGCAACCGTGATAAAGTTCATCTTAAAAGGACGAAAGTGGGCTCTGCGGCAAGTAGAGGGATATTTGCAAATGATTCATTCATTATTGAAAACTCCGTTGTCGCTGATTGCGGATGGTATGGGATAAAGTCGAACCATGGATACAAGGAAAAGGGACGGAATCAGATCCAGTCAAATCCAATGAAACCAAATGCAGGGCCCTCTGGAATGGGGGTATGTTTGATGGACCATCGATTCCAATGAGTACTTTTGGGGGCCAACTCTTTGGTGGTTGAACTTAATTCGGCAAAAAGTACATGTTAATTTCTGAAAAGCGAAGAAAAATGTAACTATGATGAAGTGATACTACCAATCCAATCTTAGCCCAGGGAGGTTGGTAACTTATTCGACAAATATCATATCAAACATAACGCCATCGTACCATTTCCAGTAGTCTTGAATATTTATAATTCTTTGTAGACACCCTGACGGCAGGAGATGTTAGGGAGGTGAGTTGCGGCAGTACCGGTTGCAAATGCGATGTTGCTATGGCGAGAGGAGTAGTATCGTATGGAAGGAAGAGGTCATGACAGAGTTGCCATCTTCCTTCTTCCATGAATGAAATGAATTCTGTTGAGAGGCGTTACAACATGGCAAACGATGATTCAGCAGATAGGGTTCAGATCAAGGAGTGAAGACCCACGTAATTGATTCGAAATAAGGTTCAAGTAATTAGGTTTCCTTAGTATTTGATACAAACACCTAAGGAATGTTTCTTTTTTTAGGCCTAATAAGGTTGTTGAATCTTTTATGTCCATTTGGGCCTGCAGGGGTTATCTCTCCTACTTCTACTAAGTGTACGAGCATATTATCTACTTCAATGTTGAATCGTACAATAAAGCATGAACGAACGGAGGAGCTAGATCACACAGGAGGAGGTAGAGAAAGTAGCTAGGCGATAATCTGATTACCGAGAGGTATTGAAGTATTTGCGCAATGAATTCATTAGAACTCCACGACAGTAATTGATAGCCACGCTTCTCTCACTGCTGCACGTTTCTGCATTCTGGATAGCTTGAGCAGCGCAGTGCTCATCTTTTCCATCCCATAATCTGATCCTCTCCTTGATCTCACAACAAATTGAACCAATTAGATATCTACACGAACAATGATTGCACTCGGCAAATACTACGTCAGCGTTACAGGTCTCTTGACCAAGTGTATATTTTCCACGCCCAAGTTCTTATTCCTCTCAAGCCGGGACTACCATGATGCTCTCAAGGCCGAGGAAAATGTCCACTCTTCAATGTTCTCATATAACGGAATATATTACACCATAACTGTATGGGAGTCCAAGGACGCGATGCAGGAATTTACGAGTGGTAAAGCTCACATGCATGCAATGAAAAGCTTGAAAAATGTGAGCGGGTACGAGAAAGTACATGGGTATTTTACAGACGAACTGCCAACACCGATAAAAGCTATTAATGAATGGAAGAAAGAAGGACGAAGGGTATACGGCGAACCCAGGGCAAAATGTGGTGATCTGGTTCCAATATCATGCTGGGAATGTGCTGCATTCGAGCAATGACCAACAACAATGACCTGTATCTTAGAAGTAATATTAGTAGCTATGTTTCAATTATATTCACACCAAGCCTATAATTGAAGCCCAATCTCAGTTTCACGCTTTGTATTTCCTTATTTCTCTTTTTCTTCTTCTTTTTCATCCTCTCCTTCTTCGATACCATCTCATGTCGAATTGGGATATAGTATGTCACAACGACAGCTTTTTCGAGCCAAGATCTTCTTAGCTGACTGTGTTTTCTACAGGCATTGATTTTGGCATTAGGCGTGTAAAAGTCTATGAATGATAGGGTAGTCATAGGTAGTCATGATAATAGCATTCTAACGTTTTCACTGACCTTCCATCATCATCTCTTTACTATTCTCCTAAAAAAGAACGGGATCAATCAATAAGATCATAATCAACATCCTCAGCAACAGTAGTCGAAGGAGGCAACGCCTTCAAATTCGTATTCTTCGCATCATCCATCGCCAACATCCCCTTGGCATACTTCTCATACGCCCGTGCATCACTACTTCCCTCCGCAGTACCATCCTCGTCCCTCCTCAAATACTGCACACACTCTATCAATCGTTCGCTAACCTGTTCGTTCTCCTCGACCATATCGGCTAGTTTGATGATGACGTATGTTCGACGTTCCCGTAGTGTTTCACGTGCACGTCGTCCTGATGCCAATAGGAGTAATATTGCCTCCACTGCGTACAATCGCACCAATGGATTGGGCTCCCGCACCTTTGCTGGACCCAGTAGCCAATAGTCGGGATCTAAGCCCACCTTTTCGTCAATGTCGAGTTCTTCGGGTCCTGCGAGTGTCATTAAGAGTGATTTGTCAAAGTGTACCACGTTCATTAGCCACCAGATGCTATCTTGGGCGAAGCAGGAGTTTTTAAGTGTTCCCGCAATACCCTGACGGCGGGAGATGTTAGGGGATGTCAGTTGTGGTAGTAACGATTGCAAATGAGATGTTGCTATCGCATCTTTCATCTTCTTTGCATCCAGCGTAGACGTTTTGCCCGATGGAGAGGAATAAATTATCTTCATCAAAAATTCACGTCCCGTGTCCAACTGGGTAATGTTCATAATAACCGCGGCCACATGCTGATAGGGATCGTAATATTCATTTTCATGCATTGTTGGTTCCACCTTTTCAGGTTCCAATGATTCAGCAGCGGTAGGTTCGTCCTTTTCCAAGGTTTCATCGTCCAAATCCGAATCCGAATCGGAACCCTCTGTAATGAAACTAGGGGCTGGTGATCGACCGACACTGGCTTGTTGTTTTGCTGCATTGTCCCATGCCTCCAATGCCGACGTGTAAGCAGGTGACGACGTGTCAATGAATGCTGGATTCAAAAACCTCGATAGAAGCAACGTCGCCGTTGGTTTGGTATCTCTCATTCCATACATTTTACTTCCATTCGCTCCATCCTCTCCTACACATTCCTTCTCCTCTTCTCCTTTCTTATCCTTCATCATGGAAGAAGGCACCGCCTCCTCTGGAAAACTCAAGCCAATAAATTCCACCGCCCCCTTTTCGCTACGTGTGGCATTCGCTAGCAATGCACATGCGTAATTGACACGCTTCCTCCATTCGTTCCACTCCAATGCCAACTTGCTATTGTTAGCATCACCATTCTCATTCAAGGCAGCAACCGATGCAGCAGTACTAGGAGGAGTAGGCGGACTCGATAGCGCAATCTCCAACATGCGTCCAATACCTTTGGCTCCCTCGATAAAATCAACAACACATTGATTCCCCACCAAATCATGAGAGGACAATATCGACAAAGCAGCTAGTGCGTCATTCGATCCCACTTCTGAAGATGCGACGGAAGCTATTTTACAGAGGGGTAAAATGGCATTGAGAGAGATGAGATGTTGCGCTGCCTCATTCTTGTTGTTGTCGGAGGTGAGGGCGGCGAGTGTTGCTGAGGCAGCGGATTTGCGTAGGTCGTCGCGGGGGGAGGAGAGGAAGGATATTATGTCGGTGTAGAGGGTTTCGGACTCGCCCATTGTGTTGTCGGTGTCGTTGTCGTTGGTAGTATCGGTTGACATGCTTGCGGTTGCGGCGGCCATGGTGAATCGATAGAAATGTGAAAATATATGAGAGGAATATGTTCTCTCAAAAATAATGGATGGTAACGATGGTGCATGTGGTGTGTATTAATTCCAACGTGGTATTTTTATCAAATATTTGGCGGGCCCTTCCCGCCACGATCTCAGGCCCTACCGGCGGCCCAACAACCCCAACGTAACAAAACAACAGATAGAACCATGATAGACCAGAGACACGCCATGACATCTTGTGCACATCATTCGCCGGCCAAACAATGATGATCGCATCATGATGTTTTCACAGCGAATCATACTTCATCACGCATGGCGCCACGGCCGCCATTCTAGCAGATGCGCATCGGCCACCAGCCTGCTCGAGCATGCTGGTCATGGTTCATCTTCGGCTTCGGAAGTAGGCAGCAACCAAAGCAACACGACGCAAAAAACAACACGCCCTAAAGTCGTCGTTGCGTTGAGCGGTGGAGTGGATTCTTCAGTGGCAGCGTATCTGTTGCAGCAACCACAGAGGTCTATGCATGTAGTTGGTAATGATACAACTCTTGGCGAGGATCATAATAATGAACAGCATCCAATAAAAGCAAATAGCGATGATGGGGTTGACGTGATCGGCCTACACATGAGCAATTGGAATGCATTAGACGAAGATTCCGACAAAACAGCGACCAACAATTCAAACAAGAACAATCAACGTAGATCATCTCAAAAGAATGCAGCCAACGAAAACAAGAATAAATCATCACGAACATCGAAATCGCCATCGAACAGCACAACATTTTGTCAAACTTCCGAGGAAGAATACAATGATGCACAATCAGTCGCGCAACATTTGTCCATACCATTGCATCGTGTATCGTTTGCTTCGGAATATTGGATTCAGGTCTTTGAACCGTTTGTGGAGAGTATTTCATCGTCTCACAAACCAATGATGGATTCTGAACTAGATTCAAATAAAAATGAGAATGAGGAGTTGATCATGCCCAATCCTGACTTTGGTTGCAATACCTACATTAAATTTGGTGCAATGAAAGAATATGCAATGGACAGATTGGAGGCGGATTATGTTGCAACTGGACATTATGCACAATTGTGGCATCGTGATTATATGATTCCGTCATCATTGGGTAGCAGCAGTAGAAACTGCGGTAGTCATGATGGTTTGTTACAAGGAAATAACAGCTTTGACGATTGGATGAAGGAATCATCACGAGTATTGGAAGAAAGTGTCAGAGAGTCTATTGCAGGACGGCCCGAAGAGGAATGGATACTGAACAACAATCCTCATAATTCAAATGATTCATCCCATTATCCAATGCTTATTGCTGGAGCAGATAGAAGCAAAGATCAATCGTACTTCCTATCTGGGGTAAAGGCCGAGGCATTCCGAAATGTAATCTTTCCACTGGGTCATTTGTCAAAGAGCAGTAAGACGACTATGAACGATGCGCTGGATCAGCCGCACAATGACAATAACAATCTCCAACAGTCGGTGAGAGACATTGCACTCAAAGCCGACATTCCAACAGCATCCAAACGAGACAGTATGGGCATCTGTTTCATTGGTAAACGCAATTTTGGCAACTTTGTCTCACAATACCTACCGGAACCGGCACCTCCTGGAAATTTTGTCGATGTTGATACCGGTCAAGTTGTAGGAGTACATGAAGGAGCGATGCATTATACTGTGGGTCAGGGGGCAAAGATTTCTGGTGCAAGTGTACGTTACTTTGTTTGTGGAAAGGGGGGTGGTAGAAATAATAATGGTGCTGGAGATACTACATCAGCGAACACGGTGTTTGTCTGCAATAGCACTCATCATCCAGCACTGTATACGGATGAATTGTTTGTGGATTTTGAGTCGTTCAATTGGATTGGTCTTGGAGGAGAAAGTTGTAATGGTGATCACGACCACATCCCTCGACCTTTAGTGCAAGGTGAATCTGTCAAGCTTTTGGCAAGAACTCGGCACCTTCAGCCACTGGTGTCGTGTACCGTCACATGGAAACAATATTCTGATAGCAGCCATCCTAGCAGAGGACACTTGATTGTGCATTTTGACAAGCCGATAAGAGCAATAACACCTGGTCAAATAGTGGCGCTGTATGCTGGAAGTGATGGATTGATTTGCCTTGGCGGCGGACCAATCAAAGGGAGAGGCAGCTCGTTTATGGAACGTGGTGTGGACTTATCGCTGTCTGCATTGCATCCGTCGGGTCATAATGATTTGTCACTTGCATTTAGTCAATAGACATGCACACCTCACAGTTTACAGTACCATTGTGTATAACAAATCTCTCTACTAATCAGTATTGGAAAGAACAATTACTTTCATTAGCATGGCAGACTAATTCTTCTGTTGTATATTGGTAGGTAAAATACTCTGCAATTTCTTTCTCAGGACCAAACTAGAATGATGCGATGGTACTATTTTGATGTTCTGAGTTATCGGCCCTCGGCAACCAATAGATAGTGATGGGCATTGTGATATTTATTGAATTGTAATTCGCTCCAGAATCTTAGCAAAACACATTCTCTGATGGGGTGCCACTATGTTGAATGCACGATGGCCAACGTTGGAAATAGTAAATCCTTCTCTTAGTTGTAGTTTTGGTATTCAGGGTCACTAAACAGTCTAAATGAAAAGAAGATGGAAAAGCAGATGAAATTTGAGAATACGAGGGGCGTGGGGTCGTTGAACTCTACGCAAATCATGAGCGTAAAGGCAATACTCACCTACTCAAGTGTTCAGCTTGAACCAAAACAGTATCTAAATTGGTATCTGCCAATCGTAGTTCAAATTCTATATCTTCTGGGTCTGTTAACGTCTTGTTCTTCCGATATTGATCTTGACATTTGCGTTTGATGTAATTCTGTCTGTTCGGAGTAGGCATGCGCTCGGCTCCACGGAGAATTTGACGGTAGAGAGAGAGGGCACGTTTTCTCGTTGATTGTGGATCTGTGGATGCTGGTGGGACGGGGGGGTCGGTAGCGGTAGGTGGAGTAGCGAGTTCCCCGCCCGCAGCGGCATTACCAGAAAACGCGGCCGATCTATAATTTGATATTGTGCGTGCCGCAGAGGGCAAGCGTGTTAATGATGAGCGGGATGCAGCGAACATGGTGACGGGTGTCGATGGCTCTTTCTGTGATCGTGTAGAGGTCAAGAATGTGTGGTGGTGGTGGTGGTGGTGGTAGATAGGAGGTTAGATATTAGATGTAGGCGATTGACGTTTGATTGATGGCAGTGGCAGTGGGCAGTGTCAGGAGATGCCGTACCGCTAGAGCTGTATTGTAGAGCATAATATCAACGNTGTGTACTCTCCGTCTTCTCCAGCTTCATTTTCACCACATGCGTGGTTTTACTCAAGTTCCTTTTTGATACACGTGGGCATAATCCGATATGCTGTTTCTTTTTCCTGTACCCGCACCCATCTTTCTTGAATGCCTTTTCTCGCCGTACCAAGCGATCGTTACGTTCTTGTTCTTTCACAGCTTTACTTGATAGCTTGAGCAAATACCCGTCTCTCGAAGACAGTTTACTCCTTGGTAGTCCAGAAATTTTGGCCGAATGATTCATTCGTTCCACTTCAGAGAGAATTCTCATTTTTGAATCCCTTGCATCAGAATAAACTTTGCGTCGAACTTTGCGTCGAACTGATGTTGGACGAGTTGCATCAGAGGATAATTCACGTCGAATTGGGATATATGTTACAACAATTGCTTTTTGTCTTCTTTTGCCGATTTCCTTGTAAATGGGAATGGAGGAAGATCCTCGCTCACGATAACGCTGTAGAGCATGGTCAGATGGAGCTGCTGGTGGGTTGTGAATCATCTTAAGTCGAGCTAAGTTGTGTGCCTTCCGCCCTGCCTTAGTGCCACCTGCTTTCTTACGCTTATTTGCTAGATAGCCATTTTCGATTGGCGTGCTGAAGGGCATCTTCCGCTCATTGTGATGTTTCGGCTTTGATTTGGTTTGAACTCTGTTTGGCCACATTGACTGGCCTTGTGCAGTGAATCCAAAATGTATGATACAAATCTTCTTTCCTGTGCCAAGATCGCCTAGAGGGGAATGTCTACCATAGTAATTTTGACCGTTTACAACAGGGGGTCTAGTCTGTGCAAGTATCCACCGTGCACGATCAACTAGTGATTTCTTTTTCTTTCCTCTTCCAACCTGAGTTGCTGTGACTTGTGGTTTCTCCAACTTATTTTTCTTTCCTTTTCCAGTCTGAGTTGGAGGACTGCTTTTCTTCCTTGCAGGAACCTTTTTTGTTTTCTTTCCTTTGCCAGTTCTAGTGGTCCCACCACCGCCACCAAGAATTTGTTTCTTCCCTGCAGGATTATTTTTTGGGTATGCTTGATTCGCTACAGATACTAATTGAACCAGCCCCTTTTTGTTAAATTGAACTCCTTCTACAGAAAGAATCCAGTTTCTGGTATCTATGGTGCCCTTGACAGGATATGGCGGAATATTGTTTGTGGCTGCTTGGTAAGCTGATTCCAGGTGCATGAGATTGATTACTCCGCCATTAGATTTGAGAGTCTGAATCAGTGCTGTGGTGTGAGAAGATTTGGACTCACTACTCTTCTTTGCTATGGCGTGAGCTCGTTCCTGGACTTGATTGTTCCAAGAAAGTGGTTTG
>JAZGVS010000581.1:0-13474 GCA_037356235.1 Bacterosira constricta
CCATGGTAGATCTTGCTGATGAAATGAACAATGGGAAGGTATGCTATCAGCAGTTAGGCAGGAATGAGCCATTTGATCTGGGGATGAATTCCTCTCAACCTATATTCCGTAGACCGAGGTGGTTTAATTTCGGGAACTTGGACAACACATGGGAGGTTGGAATCCAAATTGACTTACTGAACAAGATTATTGAGAAGAGGCTCCCTTCCAATTTGAATGATGACAACCCATATAGTGAGCGCAGTGCAAAGGTAAATACCCACCGGGAGCGTCAACAGTGTTGGCTGGTTAACCAGATATTATAGTAAAATAGCAATCTTGGAAGGATATGAATGCATCAATTAAATACTAGGAAACTTATACTGTATCGTCTCAAAAAGAATTCCTTCATATTGAAAGATATGCACTACCAAAGCCATCACTACTAACATTGCTGACATCACTAATGCCACCACTACTACATATTGCTGCCACTACCACTGCCACTATTAATGCTGCCATTGCCGCCTATATGGTTACGGTGATCAAGGTTGATCTGGCTATCAGCGTTGCTATTACTATATCCATTTATCATTAGCATCTGCATTGTCAATGCTATCTGTGTTGGTATTGATGTTGTTAGTGTTACTATCAACATGTCTATTTACTATCAATAGTGTCAGTGTTGCTGTCAGCATTGCTATTACTAGTGTGGTTGGTGGCAGTGTTGATATCAGCATTTAGATTACTATCAATAGTATTTATAGTGTTGCTGTCAGCATTGTTATTGCTAGTGGTAGTGCTGGTAGTGTTTTACCATTTGTGGTAGTGTTGCTATCAGCATATCTATTACTATCAATAGTGTTAATGTTGCTGTCAGCATTTCTATTGTTAGCGTTAGTGTTGCTATCAGCAATTGTGGTAGTGTTGCTATTGGCATTTCTATTACTATCAATAGGAGTGGTAGTGTTGCTGTCAACATTTATATTGTTAGTAGTGTTGCTTGGGCATGTCTTTACTAGCAATGGTGGTAGTGTTGCCGTCAGCACATTGATCATATTGCTAGTGTTGGTGGTAGTGTTGCTATCGGCGTGTATATTATCAATAGTGTTAGTGTTGCTGCCAGTATTGATATAGTGTCAGTGGTAGTGACACTTGTGTGTGTCTATTACCATCAATAGCTAGTGTCAGTGTGTCGCTGTCAGCATTGCTATGTTAGTGGTAGTGGTAGTGACAGTGGTAGTGACAGTGGTAGTGACAGTGGCAGTGTTGCTACCGGCATGTCTATTACTATCAATGATACTATCATTAGTGTTAATGATATATATATTTCTCTTCATCTTCATCAGACCAGTAGATGAAGAAGTGTTAGACGAGGAGAGAATTGAGCCGGCGGAGGAGGCACGAGTTAATATGTGCAAGAAAGTGGAGTTCATTACACCTATATCGGTAGTAGATGAAAGCAGAATGGTACTGATGGTGATAGTGAGCCTGGGGATAGAGCATATGTGATGGATTTCTGATAAATAGAGTATGTACTTTTGTACAAAAATCCTACTGATAAACCAAGAGGATTACAGTCGTTCAATACAAATTGTTATCCCAATAATATGGGATAAAACGGACATTAGATTGTATCTCCAGCTTATAGATGATTTATATGGACACTATAATAACTATCCCACACATTGATGTCTGTGATTATGGCTAACAATACTATGCATACAGTACCATTTCATGCCAATTGACGGCTGAAAACGCAATGTACCAGTATATTGCCACGGAATGTAGTGGTTCTCCGTAACCGTCGGGAGTTCGAAAAAGTTATTGGTAGCATGATGATTCGTTTTAACAGACCTTTAAGGATTTCCAATAATGTAGAACATATATTTGTTTAATACCTAGCAACCCACAAGGCGGCCTCAGCCCCATACTGCTGACAATAATGACGATGACGACGGCCCAACCATTTGGATTTGGCTGTCATTTCTACCTCCTCCGCGTGCAACAATTGCAAAGCGGTGAAGATTAAAAGCTTGCTTTTACTTCTGCCCATACGCTGAGCGCTGAGCCACACTGTCAACTAAATGACACATCGAATCATACCAAAAAATCATTATCGAGGTCATCCCATTGAAAATGAATACGATGATAGGATGCCATCACGCTATCGAACATGTCCCTCGTTTGCCAATGACAATGAGGATGTTCCATTGTCGGCTGCTGATATTGTATCATGGCAAATCTAATAGTAATAAGGATGGACATTTTGAACAATCGAAGGAGGAAACAGATGCAAACAAAATAGCTCAAAGCCCCATCAATGATTTTGATCATGTGAATAATAATGGCAAGAAAAAATCGTCCACTACGATCAGCTCTTACGGAGCCATGGATGTACTGATTGAAACTTTGTGTATAAAATAAAACAAACAATATTGTATCAAAATTTGGATCGGATTGTGATTGCGGCAGTTTTTTCATCGGTGAGGATTGAGTTCGGACAGTTTGTGTTTTGGTGATGGCGAAAGGAAGAATGATGATGATGCAGAAAATGAAGCAGATCTACCATCCGTAAGTGTCGTGGCTGCAAGAATCCTCACTCATTTGCCTACTTGGACTAGAGGCGCTACCCTCCATCTGCTGCCACTGCTGGCAAAGATGAACGCGGGAAGGGAAGCGCTACTTTGTCTTTAAAAAAAAATGGGATTCCGTACACTCACAACCTCCAAGCTAAATGATTGCCAAGAGTACAATCAATACTGTTGGGGAGTGGAAGATAACCCACAAGTGTCTGCCCTCTACATCACTATCAATGTCAACAAACTAAGCAGCAGAAGTGAGACGGTGATGATTACGTCAAGGATTATACAGACTTATTCTGTCAATATGCCTCACGTAATATACTCTACCTGTCGGGAGAAAGGGATACGAAGCAATTGGGGAATCAAATCAATCACGAGGATGGATATCAAGGACCATCGCGGAGTGAGCAATTTTCTGCGTCGCTGCAAGTTCGTGGAGAAAGATTGTAAACAGAACTTGCCGTAGGGATGGATTGTTGGTGGAGGTAGGGTATAATGAAGAGTTCTTGCTGTAACGAGTCGAGCTTAGTTCGAATCCAATAATGAAGAGTTTGTTGGTGAGATGAGTTGAGCCAAAAAAGGGTTTGTGCGAGATATCAATTGCGACGTGGTGAGGACGGTGAGAGAATGCAAGTACACGAACGTATCCTTGGGAAGAATGTCGGTAATGACCACGCACTCATGTTTCAGAGTAAGAAAGGACAAGAGAGTATGTTTTTGGACCCAAGATTCTAATTTTACATGCAAATGTGTCATGCAGTATGTTATTGCAGATGTTCTAGAGGGGTAGTTGTTGGTAGACGATAATCCTTTTGTTGTAAGAGTAAAACCATCATGAATTTGATCTCGCGGTGTGCTCACTCCTGGATTTTTCATAAGCGTGCTTGAACTCAATTCTTCGAGGTCTCAGATTTCAAACCCCTTCGTACCGGTAAGTGTTTCAGGCCAACTGGCATCTCTACTACAAGGTGAAGAGAAGGCTGGGGTATTTTTCCAGGAAGCAAAGAAAGGGTGAGAGGATAGTTGATATCGAGTCCGATTCTGCATATCATTAGAGAGAAGGGAAGTGAATGTGAGTAAAATGCAGTTAAAATAATTTTGTGACAGGGTCGTAGTATACTTGAGTTCAATCGAAGTTGCAAGCAAGACTAAGAGCTTCATTTTGCTTCTGTGTATCACAAGAAATTACAAGCTTATTCCATGGAAAGGAGAAGAGACAGAGTTTCTGATCGCTGTCATGATAAGGAGGTAATATCATCGGTCATCTGTATAAAACTGAGGACAGAAGAACCAAGAGTTAATGCTATGCATATGGGTTTGTTGGTTCTGAACAACCGGGCAATTGAGCCGGCATCTCAGTCGAAATGTAGTAGGAAAAAATCAACAGACAATTTAATTGGGACTGCGTGCGAGGGAACAAAAGCTTTTGGTAGATTTCAATATGGTAGGCAGTGCCAGTAGTATCAAAAATATCCTATTTGTCTCGTACCTCAGGCTCTAGGAAAGCTGGTAAAGATTAGCAAGTTCATTCAGATTCGAGTAAAATAGATGACTCCACCAATCCGGAGGGCCAGGCAAGAGGTAATGCAAACAATCTCTATCTGAAGGATAGCCATCACGACGTAGAGCTGTCATCCAGTAAATATCAAACAGTTCAAACTTTGCGCCATTCCAAGATTTGTCTCTCCCAATCTTGATCACTTCTGCTTCCATGATTTGGTTAAAATTTTCAACTAGATGCCAATCATACCAGCGTTTTTTACCATCACGATAAATCTCCCTGTATTCCTGGAAATTGGCTAATGGATCCACAATTTTGTCTGTGCAATTTTCATGGCCCGTTAGTACTGTTCGTAGCCACACAATATCATTTGGGCGTGGATGAAGTTTTGAAAGGCTGACAAAGTGCTGGAGTTGTTCCTGGAAGGAATCCAGGCTTTTGAAGTGTGGACCAACACCACTTACGAGCAACGTTCTCCCCGGGTAATTAAGATACTCATGAACCCAGGGGCACCAGCCATTGACATCTGGCTTCACAGGCTTTCTCAATGTATAACAAACCAGGTTGACAGAACTTGAAGATGGATTGCTCTCATTGCCTGGCATCAAGTGATTTGACCGATGGAATACAAAGTCAACTGGTTGAAAGCTTCCCACGGAGGGGCAGTCAAACGTGTAAGCATATCGCATAATACCCCCTTTACCTAATTGCGTATGCGTGTGTACATGGGAATCCATCCCCATTATCTGAAAGAACGAAACCAACCTCATGAATTCAATGCTATCGCCCAAAGTAAAAATTCTTGTTATATTCAATGCATTTGCTGCCCTACAGAACCCACGAAAAGTCAGCAACTCAACTGGGCAAGAACTCTGGTCTGACTCCCAAGACCAAGAACTATGGTTTTGTGGTCCATTCATCAAACTCAAATCCTGGGCTATCCAACCACTCGCTGGTACTGTGTACAATGTTTTCTTTCCGTATGTAGAATTATATATCCATTTTCCCAGACGACCACGAATAGTGTTGCAATTTTTCATGGTGCTGCCTCGCGTTGATACTACCGCAGAATAAGTCAATGGTACCTGGGTGGTAATCAACGAATCAGACGAAGGCACCACATCAAGAGACGGAAAAGATCCAGTGGATATAATCTTGTGATTTACATCGGATAGAGGGAACATGTACTTGAGAAATGATTGCATTTTTTCAATACCCCCCAAACTCTCTTTGTCTTGGCACTCTGCTAGTGTTTGTATGGTGATATTGAAGGTATACCGGGGAATAAAATCAACAATCGGAGACGTATGATCTACACTGCCCACCATGGATTGGGCATCGCATGGCACTTGCATCACAGCAATGGCATTTGAAAGATCTATGTGTACCATCACATCAACTAGCGATGCCGATGGTGCCATATGTAAGTTGTTAAATACATTAAACATCACTACAAGTGTCAAGGTAACTATGAAGGAAATACATGTTCGCCTGTGATGTAGTGACATGATATTCTATGCGCTGATAGCCACCACAGTAAATGTCTTTCTCAACCTTGCTCACACAGATCCCAAAGGCGATATGAACGGGACGTGTGATATCGCGGCGACAGCGATCGCTCGGCGCGAACAAATTGAGTAGGCGATCTAAAATATGAGTGAAGTAAACATTCGTTCGGTGGATCTTTACCGAGAGGGAGGGCGAGTGGTGCTACTAGGTCGATTTGGGACGAGTTGCTACTGAGGCGGAAATAACATGGTGGCACCGCGATAAAGTTCTGGCGGGTTGTTGGATTTGCGGTCCGTGACTTACTTGGATTATTGTTGACTCGAATGGGCGAATGTACTTAGGACATACCTACTGAATTCCGCTGACCGTGACAACGGTTTCCAGCAGACAACAGATTTACCGTACCTAGAGGTAGATAGAGTTGGACATACCAGGCCTACATACGACGCCACCCGTTCCTACCCGTTCGCTGTGCCCACACTATTATGAGAACGGGTGGCGTCGTATGTAGGCCTGGTATGGTTGATATGTCCAACTCTCACACACTCTCATACAGTATCTCAAAATACAAATGCAAATAAACAGACAACCACAGTATCGTAGGTACAGCAGCAGGTGCACCATGATCCATGATATTAGATATGTACAAACACAACAACGCAACTACAACAACGGCATTATTTCGTACGACAATGAGAATACAAATGCTGCTATCAAGCACATCTGGTTGCGTTCGAGTTCTCTTTCGATAACCATGGCTTCGGAATACAAAGGACCAACTGTTGATGCAACCATGTCACCGAGCATAATAAACTCACGACACTCCCAGCACCCGGACAAGGCATCTTTGTCAATACACCACCTGCAACCTGACAAAAATAATTTACAACTGCGTCCTCGCCATTACCAACGTTATCAGCGATGCTGCTGCTCCTTCATTGTTTTGCTATCATTCTTTCTTTGGAAGAACCGTAAAATATCGGGTTCGCACGAGGGAACAACAAACATCGCACACCAACAAATAGAAGATGACTATGAGTCCATCTTTTACGTCTTATTCGGGATAAATTTGTTGATAATGCTTCCTTCATGGTGCAAGTATTTAATGAGCAAAAGGAAGAAGCAAATGCATAGTAGTATTCACGCTAATAATGCTACCCAGCAAGAAGAACAAATAACAAAGAAAGACGCACAAACTCTCATACATCGCAAACTCCTCCAAACTTATCTCCCAGCTTATCTTCTTGCCACCTGCGCTGATTGGCTCCAAGGTCCCTACAAATACGCTCTGTATTCTTCTTATGGGTATACACAAAGGGATATTGCACATCTCTTTGTTGCTGGATATGGATCGGGGTGAGTATAGAGTATAGACTAACCGATGAGATGCGCCATGTGAATGTTTATAAATCATGACTTTTCCTATTCCTTGCAGACTGTCTCTCATGATTATCCTTATTCGCCATTCTCATAAATATCAGGATGATTCTTGGAAGTATCGTTGGGAGTCTGGCTGATTCACATGGTCGAAAACGATTATGTCTCTGCTATTGTCTCTCATATACTTGCAGTGTTATGATGAAGCACTGTAAACACTTTTATTTATTGTTGCTTGGCAGAATCTTCGGCGGCATTGCAACGAGTTTGCTATTTAGTGTATTTGAATCATGGCTGATCTGTGCCCATGGGGAGAGGGGTCTGAGCTGTAAAAGTGGTTTGCAGAAAGAAGAGGAGGAGAAATTTCTGGCGAAGAGCTTGTCGGTGTCTATGTATGCCAGCTCTTTGGTGGCTATTGGAAGCGGCATATTAGCTAATCTGATCGTGGAAAACAGTGGGAAGATGAGGCCTTTTAATGATACTGGTGACGGTGAATCCTTGATCTATATTGGGGGTTATATAAGTGCGTTTGATGCGTGCTTGGTACCTTTGGTATTGTGCGCTACACTGATTGTGGTTCTATGGGAAGAAAATTATGGGGAAGCAGCTGGTTCAGAGTCCAAAATTGAGCAAATATCTTCTAATTCCCCGAGTGCTGGATTTCTTAAGAAACATTCCTCAATGCAGCTAGAGGATGAAGAATCATTCGAAGGGGATGGAAAGAGTATCCAAAACGAGGAATGCAATAACCTGACAGGGAAGGGTAACACGCATCGCAAGGAAGGGATGTTTTCCACCTTATTCAGTGGCATCGTCACCGTATGGAACTCTCCAAAAATCTTAAGCTGCTGCATCATTGGAAGTGTATTCGAGGGAGCAATGTACATATTCATATTTTTGTGGACTCCAGCTCTAACCTCTCTACAAAGAAAGCTTGATTATTCGAACAGAAACAACTTGGGGGACGAGACTGGTATCATTGAAAGCACCGAAAAAGATATTCATACAGACAGCGAGCTACCATTTGGATGGATATTTTCTTCCTTCATGGTTTGCTGCATGCTTGGAACAATCGCATTCTCTCGCCTATCGGATGCTGGTGTACCTGCTTCCAAATGCCTTGTGGGAATATTGGCTTGTGCTGCTCTTTCTTGCCTTGCAATGGCATCTCCTTACTCCAGTGGAAGCAGCGGAGCCACTTCCGCAAATACACCGCAATATTTTGGAATGCTTGCTTATGAGTTCTGCATTGGCTTTTAGTGAGTTTTTTCCGTGTGTTAAATGAACTCAATTGCCAGCAATATTTCATGTCACAGCTTGGATCACTAACCCAATGTACGTGTGTCCACTTCTCTTCTGCTCCTACCTCCCAAACTGAATGCAACCGAAATCTCAGCTATCCAGCCATGGGAACAGTAAAGGGAACCATCGTCCCAGAAGATCAACGTGCGGCAATTTACAACGTATTTCGCCTCCCATTGAATTTATTAGGTGGGTCAAAATAATGGCACGAGAATATTGTTTGTACCACATTTGTATTTAAGGCTTCAAATCAGCTATGTTTGTGCTTACCTTTCCAGTTTTGCTTACCACACAAAGTGTTGGTGTATCTAGTATCTGGCTTTAATACAGAAGTGAGTTTCTTGGCGAATGCTACTTTGCTGTTGGTGGCATGTGCGTTGCAGATTCGAATAGTAAAGGGCAGCAGTATGAGTGGCCATGGTCATGTAAATTGATACTCAATTAGGCAACATTGCAAACCGGGGTATTACATTATTATGCATCTAGTATGAGAGTAAATACATAAATTATCAATCAATACACAAAAATGCATTCTTTCTACTCACTATTACATTACTGATGTACTCTCATATTTTTTTTTGGTATATCTTGGAAGCTGTGGCTCTAAATTGAAATTTTCATTTTACTAGTTAAATTTACTAGTAAAAATTGAAAAATCCACGTCTTGGGCTCTACGAAGTGAAATACCATGAACAAGATGTCAAAATTGGTCAAGTGTACCCATTGAAGCATGCAATAACTATATTGAAACTATTCGGGGCAATATTTGAAGCACTACACACAGATATTTAGAATTTCATTTTACTAGTAGACTACTAGTAAAATGAAAGCAGCAGCTCACGGCCAGAATATGACAAATTGAGTTTTCCGGGTACTATCCATGGCTCAGTACACTCCACGATTTAAATACCTCTGTTTTCGTCTATTTATGGAAATCTGAGAACACGCTAGACGCTGGAGTTCTAGCTTTTTCATGCTTTGGCTTACTGTTGGCTTATACGACAGCAGACAAACTACCCAAGGAGCACATTGATTTGCCAATTTCATGATAATAAAATCACTGAAATGATGCCCCCCTGACATGCAACAGTTCTTGCACTATTGGTTCCATCATAGAAATATGTAATCACAGTGGTAAGGGGATAACATTATTGTGTACCACTGCTAGATGCAACTGCATTGCTGTTATGGGGGTGTTTGTTGTGGGAGCAACTGTAGGTGTTGGTGTGGTGACACTGGTACTGTCTATATGGTAAGGTTATCTAGATGTCTATACAGTATGAGAGCCAGTATATTGTAAAGAGAATTTACCTTTAACAGGAATGGAGGTATAACGGTTCAGCCGGTCGGGCCAAAAATATTGTATCTAGCAAACCAGCGTAGGAATTAGTACTCGTGCTGTGGGTTGTGATATGATCGAATCCGAGGGTCCAGCTCACGGTGCTAATTTTAACCAACTGACAATATGTTGCTCACAAAACATGTCTGTTTTGCTCTGGATTTAAACCTAGTTTGTTGAAGGAAGAATCACAAGGCTCGGTTGGCCAAGTAATCAAGGCGGTACATGCACTAACTCGTGACGATGCCACAGTTATAAAATAATTTATTATCTAACAACTTTAAAATAGGGCGGAGATATTTAACTAGTGATGACGCTAGTTAAAATTCCTGTTAACGGTATGCAGTGTATTGTACAATAAAGAAATAGTAAGAAATGAATTGTGACACAGCAGCTGCAAGCTTTGTGTCCATTCGTGAATGCAACGGTGAACGAACTGTTCACGAATCTTCTAGATACGATACAATATCTGAGTGTGGGCCAAGTCTCCAACTGGACCTCCACTCTTACTCAAGACTCATCATGCAGGTTGAATGCAAAAACTAATTGTTTATATGTGACTGGCTCATGTTCCCCTGACTTGCAAGTGAGGGACTGTACGTCACGCACCCTGTCGAGGGAGTATTTTTCTTCACGTCTCACGTCTCATATTCATCATTCAATCATCAGTCGTATTAATTATTCATTCATCACCATCCTTCATCATCTCATCACAGCCAAGTCGCAACATTGGTCCCTTGCTCCTGGTATCCCCGGCAAACTGGCAACACTCAGCAGTTTCCCTGCCTGAATGGCACCACCCAACAGTTTTCCTATCTAGATGGTGGCTTCTACCTCATTATACGCCCTTTTTGGAGGCTATGGAGACACATTTGCTGTTTCCCAGCCAAAATTGAATTTCCTTCCCTTGCTCCCAGTTTCCCCGGCAAGCTGGCAATACTAAGCAGTTTCCCTGCCTGATTGGTATTACCCAACAGTTTCCCTGTTTGGATGGCAGCATATGCCTCATTACTTCTAAATTGAGTAGACTGGATCCTCTAAATCTCAACAAAATGGGAATGCCTCCACACTGGTTCCCGACGCTACTGCCCAATTGTACCCGCTTCCTAGCTCAACTCTGCTTCTTCACTCTCACAAGGCTAAGCCCTCTCGGTTGCTCCCGTCCAGCCGGCTGCACCTTGCATGCCACCTTTGTTGGGAATCTCCTGACGCCTCCATTCCGACTCCGCCTCTTTCTCCAATTATTTCTCAACATTCATACCTCCACAATCATTCATCATTCATCATCTTTCATTCATCGTCATTAATCCAGATTCATCCTTCACTCAGTATTCACCCATCATTCATCATATCAATCAAACACCATTCATCATTCCATTCATTTATCAATTATTCATTCATCAATTATTCATTCATCCATCATTCTTTCATCCATCCATCATTCCTTCATCCATCCATCATTTCATTCACTCATATCACTTGACACATCATTCACCATATCGTTCATATATCATTCATCCATAAGTCAATCCCTACATCACTCCATACATCCCTCATACATCAATCCATATTTCAGTCCATACATCCATACACCAGTTACCAGTCCATGCTTTGATCTATATATCAATCCATACATTACTCCAAACATCAATCCATCCATAAATCCCTACCTCCATCCATACAACAATCCATGCATCACTTCATGCATCACTATATGCATCAATCCACTGTATCTACCCTGCTATCCATACATCCCCCCTCTGACTCACCATTATGTATTCCCCTACATACTTGTCACTACTTTATATCCTTATTCCTCATCAATGTGTGTTATCCATTACCCCCCTCAAGCATACATCAATCTCTGCATCAAACAACTCATTCATTTCCTCACACAGCAGTCTTTGATGCCCCCGTTATTGGTGGCGGTGTCCCCGTAAGAAGTAGTTCTGTCTTGAAATTTGTACCCCCCCTTCAAAAACGGGTACTGTTGCTACTGTTGCTACTGTGGTTCAGGAAAGCCTATTCATTCTCCTCGTTATTTTCCCTGGAGGAGGGCTTGTTGCTGCCCGACAGCCGGTGGCAGCTGCTCCACTTCCTTGTTGCCAGCATTGCCAGCAATGATTTCCCACACTTTCCCCAACAAAACTTTTCTTAGGCCAACCTAATTTTCCTGACCAATGCCGCCGTCTCGTCGATGCGACCGTCCCTAGTATCCTAGCCAGAATACCATCATGGCATTGCACCGATGCCACGACGTTGGCATTTCCGCTGCTTTAATCCCAACAATATCCTCCAACAAATCTATTTTTCTGATTCTTCTCATAGACGCCGCAGTTACAATTTTTCTGCGCTGCCACTGCAACTGAGGTGGCCGATCCCTCATCATTCTTATGCTAGCGACTGCGCTAGCAATGAACGCCGTCCAAAGAGTCTTCTTAGACATCCCGCTTGATTCCAAAGCTTTAATTCTATACTAAGGCTATCACATGCAGACAACCTGTCATGGTTAGCCATCTCCAAAGCAAGCACAGAATGAGCTAGCCAGCTAGGCTTCGGTGATGGCCAACTAGTGAGAGACCCTGTATGTCCATTACCACAAATCAATCTGGGAATTGAATCCAGCTAAGGGTTAAATGGAACCTTGTGACTTGTGACATATGCACAGCTCTCACTAAATTAATCCTAAATATCCTTAAACATTATCGGACAAGGACAAGGACAAGATTTATTCTAGGCATGTTCAGATGACAGACAAGGAGGGGGGTATTATAAGTATGGTTTGTCATTTTAATGAAGAAGAGATGTATGTATGAGTAGCTAAAGAGTATTAGCTAGAAATCCTGTACCTAGGTATTATGTACCTGAAGACACTTCGAGCTTTTACTTTTAACTTGCTGTTCATATTAATTAGAGCAATATGCTGATAGCAATATCCCAACCATTTTCAAACCCTTCACTATAAGTGAAGGCGAAGAGTTCTCATAGGCCTGATATAGTTCTACGTATTCCAAATCCCTTCTTCACTATAAGCGAAGGGAAGTGAAGGGTTCATAATGAACTCACGTTCAAAAATAAATAAATCATTTTCCTCCGTGGATGCGCACGCGAGGCAAAATCACTCGCGCGCAGTCTGCAGCGGCCGTTTTTCGTGCATTTCGCGCTAACGATCAAAATAGGGATAATATGCTAAATTAAAGTTAAATATTTTGCTAAACGTGCTTTACGTAGAGAAAATTCCTTCACTATAAGTGAAGGGTTTTGCTAAATGCACCCTTCGTGCGATCTCAAACCTTCACTAAGAGTGAAGGTTTTTTATGGTTGGGATATGCCAATAGCAATAGCAATAATGTCAACATAAGAGTGGTAGTGGTAGTGCGATGTCACCAATGTCTGCAAGGAAAGTGATAACAATAGCAACCTCAACAGCAATGACAGCAGCAATTCCAAGAGCACCGGTAATGCCCAAAGTAACCATAGCCATATATCCATAGTAGTAGCCATAGCTTTGGTAGCCATATCCGTGATAACCATAGCCTTGGTAGGCAGCAATATACATGGTAACCATGTGTCCGTGGTAACCTTAGTAAACCTTAGCCTTGATCGCCACCATAGCCTTCATAGCCATGGCCATGCTGAGAGTAGTCATATTTTAGCCATACTCCAGATTGCAATTCAATTTCTTTTTCTGACCTCAAATTGGAGATATTCTACCTTTGAAAAGATTTTTGACCTCCAATCACTGGTAGTGTCTCGAATGTAGAAAGGATTTTCTTCCTCGCGACTAAGATTTTCGACCTCACGGGACTGAATCAAACATACCCAGATCGTAGCGTACTGTCTGTTTGCTATGAAATACTCCGGAGGTTTTTCAATTTCCGG
>JAZGVS010000582.1:0-13518 GCA_037356235.1 Bacterosira constricta
TGCGTATGATGAAGCTGTCCAAGCCAAGCTTGGAATATATTTTGTGTTGTCGGCCACCTTAGTGAAGATAAACAAAAAAGGAGCTACTGATGCAGAGAAGTGGCCTCGGGCTGTGGATGATATCTAGAGCGCGGTGACATTTGATTCACTGGTTGAAGAAGGCAGCCCTGATGATATACCAGAAACCAGAAGCTGATGACATTGATGGTTGACACTAATGGCAAGCCCATCACACTGAATTCAATTGCTGGTGTGTTGATTAATTGTGAAGTCTTACTTCCTCAGAGAGAGTCTACACATTATTTGGCTAGAGTAATCAAAAGATCTCTGGACAGCCAAAGCTGTTGCATTGGGGAATATGATAATAATCCAATCATGAACACTGCTGTGTATGATGTGGATTTCCCGAAAGGTACCACAAAAGAATATGGTGCCAATGTGATTGCAGAAAATATTTTGTCTCAATGTGATGCTGATGGATACCACAGTCAAATGTTGGATGGTATCTAGGAGCATCGTAGAGATGGAAGTGAGGTGAAGATGAAGGATATACATGTGACTACCAAGCATGGTAATCGTGCTCTCTGAAAAAATACTGTTGGTTGGTCCTTCAATGTTAAATGGAAGGATGATTCAACAACTTTGGTGCCCCTCAAGATTTTGAAGGAGTCAAATCAGCTGAGGTAGTGGAGTATATGAGAGCAAGGTGTATTGGTATTGAAGATCAGCCAGACTTTGCTTGGTGGGTGCCCTATACCTTGCGAAAGCGAGACAGGAGAATCGTTGATGTTAACTCTTGTGTACGGAAAACGACCCACAAGTATGGACATGAAGTTCCAAAGTCTGTAAGGGGTGCCTTCAGGATCGATAAAGAAAACAGAAATACTCTTTGGACCAATGGACTGAAGAAAGAGATGGCTAACGTTGAAATAACTTTCAAGATCTTAGAAGATAATGAAATGACCCCAGTTGGGTACAAGAAGTCGGGCGGCCATCTGATATTTGATGTGAAGATGGACTTCACTCAAAAAGCAAGGTGAGTGAAGGATGGTCATCGTACACCTGATCCTCGAACCTCAAAGTATGGCGGGGTAGTCTCTTGGGAGAGCAATAGGATTCTACTTACTCATGTAGCATTACATGGTATTGATGTCATGGCGGCGGATATTCAGGATGCGTACCTCCAAGCTTCCAGCAGATATTATGACAAAACCACTATCAGGGGAGAAGCGATGGGGCTTCGTCCAAATGATTTTGTGCCATTTATATGAATATGACTGAGCGTTCTGGGGTGGATGGTACAAGGCATTGCCTTACTATCCAAGTGTCTTGTGAAGTGAGGAGCAATCCCAGGGATAGCACAAGGTATGAGGGCATTACAATTCACTGTGGAAGCTCTAGATCTAGATTTTATTTTAATGTTGAAAAGAAAAGAAACGCTATGTTTACGATCTCCTATAGGTTTAGGTTTAGGTTTAGGTTTAGGTGTTTGGTTCTTTTTTGTCTATGAGTGGGTTCTGCAAATCTGCTCAAAACTACATTGTGGAGTTTCGTCTTAGAACTTGGTTCAGTTTTCAAAATTCTCATATTTTGTGGAGTTTCGTCTTGGCACATACGTAGTCAATCCAAATTGTGAACAGCATGGTTTGAGGGGAGTGGTTGGTGCGTGGTTGGTGTACTACCTTCGTATGCATGTAAGGCGTCTTGAGTAATTATGTAGGTATTGGAATGTGCATTCTGTTTCTCATCATTTTTGGCTTCTCATCATTTTTTCTCATCAATAAAATATTTGATTCTAGGTAGCTCTCGGATGATACAGTTCCTACGTGGGATACTGACCAAGGTCTGAGTATGCGCAGGTTGTGCATATTCAACAGCGGCACAGCGCACAGCCCAAGTGAGAATTCCAAGACCAACCTGTACGACAAACGACAAGCATGATGCCATGCTCGTAGTGCACAATAGATTTCATGTGCACATCTGCAATGGGAAGAAAAATAATGATATTCGTCGTTCTTTGCGCTGTAGCCATTTTTTCAAAGGCGTCATCGGCAGAAGATCAGCAGTCATGGAAGCAATGGACATGTGATGAACTCACGCCCAACCTATGCGACGACTTGCATGTAGAGTCGGGCAGTCTCGTCATACGATCAATTCCAGTGAAATATTGGCGGTATAGGCGAAAAGCACATTTGTTGTTGGAGGGAGAGGAAGAAGAAGAAGAAGGAGAATCTAGCGTTGATAGTACCATCTCTAATACCATAATTGTCCTCCATGGCGGACCATCGTGGCCACATAATTATCTCTTGCCATTGAGACAATTGGCATGTCGGGGTTCTACTGCGGAGGTGATCTTCTACGATCAAGCTGGCTGCGGGGAATCCACAATACAATCAGGTGAATCAGTATCACCATCCGAGCATCCCCATCTGTTGGACCCAGCCTATTATTCTCAGGAAGAATTACCCGCCCTCATTGACCATTGGAAGTTGGACAAATATCATGTATTGGGTCATAGCTGGGGAACGATATTGGCACAGCTCTTTGCTCTCAATTCCAACAAATACACGACTGGTGGACGGTTGCAATCTCTCATTCTATCTGGACCATTGTCCGATGCGCAGAGTTATGCCGCAGCCCAATGGGATGAGAAGGAAGGAAATTTGGGATCCTTGCCACCATTTTTACAGGAGCGTATTCGTGATTTAGAGGGAGAAAAGGCATATGATACTCCAGAGTACGAAGCGATTGACAATGTATTAACGACGTTCTTCACGTTACGAACAGCTCCCGCTCCAGATTGTTTTACTTTATCAGGAGAGGGACTGAATAAGGATATTTACGTTGGTATGCAAGGCGCGTCAGAGTTTGGCATCAGTGGTGTATTGGGCGATTGGAATGTTACTGGACGATTGCACGAGATTGATATTCCGGTGTTGCTTACGCATGGGACGTTTGATACAATGAGACCATCCATTGTCAAGACGATGAAAGAGCAACTTCCCCAATCAGAACGAGTGATGCTGCCTCATTCAGGACATGTGTCCATGATCGATGATGCGGGGATGATGAATGATGCTGTAGCTGATTTTCTGCATAGAGTGGAAAAGACTAGTGGCAGTGATAGACTAGGTGATCATTTTGTAGCACGAAGAAAGGCAGAGAATGCGGTTGATCCAAATTTGATGACATGGGTGAAAGTTCTTGTTGCATTTGTCGCTGGAATAGTTATTGGAAGGCTGAGTGGAAGTGGACATGTGGGGTATTCACGGGTGTGACGTACAAACAAAGGTGTCACTTGAACTTTCCGTTCTATTCGTAATATTTTTTATTAATTACTTGATAACAATCAAGTGTTACAAGATCTTTCTTTTGTTCATGTGGTAGATACACGTTGATTTTGATTACCAATTATGATTCTTGCCAGCCTACGTAGCCATCGCAAGGGCATTCCCTTTGGTTGCCTGGAGACCTCCCTATCAACTCGCTAGTTGTTTATGTCTTGGCCCCCGCCCATTTGTTTTTTTACAACTGTTTCAGCCTATCCCATGGGTGTATCTGGATTTATGGCGGTAACAAGTTGGATACGATAAACATGATTATGTAGCAAGCACAATAAACGTCAGCTCAATCTTTTCATTCGACGGCTCTTGCAAACTTTCGTTCTTCGTGAATTAATTCATTCTCTAAAGACTTCTTTTTATCATGGTTGATTCGGGTTCGTTGGTTAGATCGCAAATGATTCATAATTAGCTAAACATAGTGCATTCGTGCCAGGTCAATCTGAGGTCAATCAATGATATTGTTGTAGAAAACGGAGATATAAGATATCTCATTGCTACAGTAATTGACCTTAATATTGTCTTCAATAATATCATGTCATATCCGGGCATATCATGCCATAAGACACTTGTCAACTTGCAGCATGAAAAACGTTTCGCAGCAATCAGATTTGGACTCTTTAAGATAAGCTCCCCGAGCCCAACTTGGGGCTGTGCCACCAACACAAGCAATAGCTCCATCAGCTTCCCAAACGGGGAAGAAGGGCCCCGTGCCATGATCCGTTTGGGCTGAACATGATGAAAAGTTGCATCCATTTCCTGCAACCCTTGACACAAATGATCCATCTGGACATGTCTGGACGTCTGTGGAACAGATGAAATCATCAGGTTTCGATTCACCAGTGTGATCCGTGTCTTCCATGAACAGGACCAGCTGTGGTGGTTCTGAACCTTCCTTGCTGCTGTAACCAGCACGATTCCAGGAATTTGATGTTATTCGGATACTCAATGCATCCAGTGAATTGCTTCCACCAGAGAATAGATCGATGACATCTATCTCATACCACTTGGCAGATTGGACTGGACCTAGACTGTGTATCGTAGGACCAAATGCTGCAGGGGCACTGCCCCATGTCACAGATGCTTCATCCCAGTTGGAAACAGCAGTTTTCCCAAGTATCCCTCCAGAATTAGACCCGTCTGTACAGTAGAGACGGAGAGTCGCGGATTCAACTGCGTTAGTCTGAATATTGGATAAGTCAAATCGAATCAGTGAGTCGTATATGCCGGAATCATCATCAACCTGAAGTGAGTTTTCAAATCCGTAATTTTGATTGGGGTGTTCAGAAACAATAGTTGCATCATCTGATGGAGTCAAGATGTGGAGGCCTGGGACAGCGGTAGATGTCGTCGTTGTAGTTGTGGTGGTTAGTATTGGCTGAGGTGTAGGTCTTGGTGTAGGATTTGGTGTAGGTCTTGGTGTAGGATTTGGCGTTGAATCGAGAGTGACATCACCGCTTGTCGAAGTCTCTGCCATTGATCCATATGCCAAAATTATTTCTGGTTTATGCTGTGGTGAATCTTTTGAGCCATACTCTACCATTTTAGGGGATTTTGACCGGATTCGGATCGTTATCTCCCCTTCCATTCCATTTAGACTACTCAAAGCGTCAGATGTGTCAATTGTATACCAATTCCCTTCTTTGACTTGTCCAATGCTACCGATCTTATCGTCTGTCGCTGGCGCGTTATTCCACGTAACATCATTTTCAGACCAAGAACTCGTTTCTGCAACATAAACGATCCCTCCTTGCTGTGCATCTGAGAGAGAGTATATTTTCAAGACAGCGTCAACAGGAGTGGACGCGCTGAGGCCAGATGCAGGAATGTTAAACTTCAAGAGTGAATCATGCGCATTAGGCCCACTGGACAATCCCTTGACCTTCAAAAAGGGCTCATCGCCATGGTTTGCATCAGGGGAACCTTTCATAATGGTGGCATCTGCCGATGCTATCACGGTTACAATGAATCCTTCAATGGATGCTTCAGATTCTACAAATGTTGATTTTATAGGCGAAGCAGTTGGGGGCGTGGATGGGCCCTTCGTTGGCTGTGGTGATGGATCGCCTGTTTGCCTCGGTGTTTCAACAGTAAAACTTTCAAGAGTGAAACTGACAAAATCAGGATTTTGGCAATCATAGCCTGGATCACCACAATCGAAGTGGGCATATCTCTGATTGCATGATTCGGCACAGCAGTCACCCCCATCCCAATTGCAGGCTTCAGAATTGTACATTTCAACACCTTCGTCACATCGCCCATCTCCAATCCTTGTACGATCTGACACAGTACATAATTCAGAATCGATGTATTCATCTAAGACCGAATTGATGCAAAAATATCCAAAGGGTCCATAGCCAGAGCTCTCAAGGCTACAGGCGTAATGGGAATCTAGATCGCATGTCTCTTGGCAACAGTCCCCTCCATCATAATCGCATTCTGCTGTGTTATAAGGTGCGTCAGGATCACACGCTCCGTCACCATGGTATGCAGTTTCAGGAACGCAACAACCTGGCAATCCATCAACAGCCATCAATTCCGCAGGACAAGAGAGTAGGAAATCATTGAGTTCAATACTTGGCTCTTCCTTGTTCTGTTCAATAACTTCTGTAGGCTGAGGCGTGGGGTTGGGGGTGGGGTCCGGCGTGGGGTTGGGGGTGGGATCTGGAGTGGTCACAGGCTGAGATGGAGTGGGAGGAATTGGATTTGTGTTTGTTGTGACAGTATGCGAAACAAAAGCTGTTGGCCCATCACTGAATTGGTTGCAGTCTGGGCAAGAGCCATCTCCAAGACATTCTACGAAGCTGTTGTTCAGACCTTTACATCCTTCAAAGACTAGGATGGAGTCCAAATCAAGCTCTGCGGATGCCTTACAATATCTGTTGAGACGGAGCTTGATAGCCTCACCATGCCATCCACCGTGGTAAGCAGGACATTCGAGTCCGCCCTGTGTTGTTTGATGAGAATGAAGTGCATTTGAGTTAGTTTTTGTGTTGATAGGGAAAAAAATGGAAAAAAAATGAATAATAGGGGAGCTTCAAATTACTCACATTGATATTGTTTAGCGTCCCACCTGTCAAAGAATCATGTCTGGGTTAGTTCTGATAATTAAGGCTAAAGCTAGACCAACAAGAATACAGCTAAACTTACCAAAATCGTGATTTCTTAGAGCCTCAATGTGGCACGTCGTTTCTTCCTTCAAATTCTCCATCCAAAAGAAAACACCAGCGCCCCATGCATACTCGGGAGTGGTGGCGACTAAATCGGGATTATCGCAGAACATTGTGGGATCTCCCGTCAAAGCTTCGGATGCTGCACGAAAGTTATAGTTCCACGAGAGCTGAATAGCCCCTCTACCAAAGAAGATCTTGCTCGCTGGAATGTAGCCCTCGAGGGGAGCCGGCTCTGACGTGAGAGTGCCATCGCACGGACAAGCAGCGGGGGGTTCGATTGTGTGATCACAATATCCGTTGAATGTGAGCCCTCCTCCGGCCAAACCAACGCCGTCACACTTGAATGTCTCCCAGTTGAATCCACCCGAGTCACACGGCTTGCAGTACGTTTCTCCCCCTATCACTTGGTGATCAGCACACATCAAGTATTCACGAGAGGCTTTCCACTCATCACTCTCGTGGAGAGTATGGCCCAAGAATGAAGCAAGTTCCGACTTGCGCTCCTTCTCCGTACCCATCATGAAGATTTTCTCGGCATGGCCCTCATTGTAGCTATCAATTGCCATGCAAAGTCCGTCATATGTGTATGGATGCTGAGCTTCAGGGCCCAACGCATTGAAAGATGATTCCTTAAAGTAATCACACGGTCGGTCATTGCTAAGCTGGGCCAGGCCGCTGCTCGGTGCAGGGGGGGTACGAGGCGTCGCAGGATCCCAGCAGAAGCAAAGACCGTCGACATCACAAGGCCAGTATGTTTGACCACCTTGGCAGGGTGTGCAATCGCTGTCATTGATATTCTGTGGATTGTTTTGATTACCTACACATTTCTCGTTGGCATTTTTGCATCCGCCAAAGCAAAAAGTTATCGGCGGCTCGGCACCGGGATTATCTTCAGACATGTTCCTTAAGACTGGGCTTTGTGAACCATTACCAACGACTTGGCTGCCAGCAACAAGGGCTGCGCNCAGGTGGGTTGCTTGCCATCATTGACACAAGATCCTGCTTCCCAGGAGACTATAACAAAGAAAAAAACAGTTAATTTTGTTTGTATAACAGAGAAGAGAAGTTGTTAGCAATCTACAATCTCACGAGAGACGGATACAAAAAACTATATATCACTCTCTTCTTCCTCAATTAACTCACCATACCAAAGATTTGGTTCACCACTATCCAATCCCGCAACATTTCCATTCTCATCCCTCGTTTCCAACCGAAAGATCTCACAATCAAGCGAATCACCCTGCTCCAACTTGAAATTCACCACATCCAACAACGGCGTCCTCAAATCCTCCCTCATATCACCACTCAGCTCCCAAATCAAAAAGCCATGCAATTCATTACTCCTAGCATACTCAACCTTATCACATATAGCCTGATTATCATCAAACGATATAATCCCCCCATCCTCCTCAAAGTACGCATACTGAGTCTTGGTAACATCATCCCGCACCGATATCATATCCGGCAACTTGTCCAATATATTGTAATACTGCGGCTGACCCTCGTCCGCCCACCAATTGTTACCATCGGGACCATCGAACGAAGCGTACAGTTCCGTAGCACCGCCGTAGGATCGACCGTAGAATGGTAATCCTAGATTAATCTTGGATTTGTCCGCGCCATCGCGTACCCACCGATCGACACAGCCGTGCACGCTGTATTCGGGAGAGGGGAATCCATCTCCTTCGGGTTGATCGAAGAGGGGTGCGTTGACGCCCACCAAGTCATCCCACACTCCGTGAAAATCATACGTCATTAGGTTGAGTTCCGTCAACACTGCCGAGATGGCGGGTACGTCCTGAAAATTGATAATGGCGGGTGAGCAAGGCAGTGCGGCGGTGAGACCGAATGTTCGTTCGCCATTGGGATAGGTGCTGTTGGTGTAGGCATCGAGGGCGGAGCGAATGTCTTGGAGGAGGAGTACAAAGTTATCGCGGTCAGCGACGGTGCCGTCGTGGGGTGCGTATCCTGGGAATTCCCAATCGATATCTAAATGTGAAAATGGTGAACACAAGATAATATGATATTGTGTTGGAGAGATGGGGTAAGATATTCTTCCAATAGCAATAGCGAAAGAAAATTAAACACCACATTCATAAATCAACTCTCTAGAGGAGCAACAACAACAAAAACAAACCAACAACTCACCAATACCATCAAAATTATACTCCCTAATCAACCCAACACAATTCTTCGCAAAATTCCTCCTACCCTCCACACTCGCACTCAATTCCGGAAACGCATTGCTCAAACTCCACCCACCAATACTCGGATACACCAAAGCACCCTGACCATGCGCCCTCCCAATCAATCCCCCACTGGGATTATGGCCATTGCAATCTCGTTTACCAGTGGGTGTGGCTCGATGACAGTAGACGTTGTGGCCTAGGTTTACGTATTGGGAGCCGAGGTAGTTGTAGTTGGAACCGGTGGTGTCGTCGAAGCCGTTGTCGTTGTTGAATTGGGGGGCGTGGCCGGAGTTGGGTGGTACGGCGATGGTCCAGTCGTGTGGGCCACTGTTTTGAATCATTGAATGGAGGTGGACGAAGGAGAAAGTGTATGAGTACTCAAAGTCGAGAGGTTCCAATACATACAGTCATATCACACACAACACACTCAAACTAACAAACTAACACACTCAAACAAAGAAAACTCACAACAGCGCAATAGGATCAGCCCAACTATCCGTCCCCCAAAGATTCCACTCTTTATCCATTTGAAAAAAAGCAAAATTCACTCGATCCACCTTGCTAAATTCCATATTCACCGGAAGTGCTCGATCATCGTTATCATAACTTTGCCAAGCGGCATAATATCCAACTACCGTTTTGGAAGAGCGGGTGAGTGTCGACCATCCTTCGTAGGATTTGTATTCTTGTGGTAGTGTGTCTGTATCAGTGTCAGTGTCAGTGTCGGAAGTGGAGGTTGAAGTGGAGGAGGTTGTACTATGTAGATTATGGTAGGGTAGGATTGGATAGGGTGGGTAGGTTGTTATTTCGTTGGGGTCCCATTCATGGAGGAGCCAGGCTGCTTCGCTTTCGATGGTGGTTGTTGATGAGTCTGCATCGTCCACCCTGTTATTGATTAATAATGAGATATGAGAGAGATGAGAATTAGAAGATGGTGATACGAGTCAAAGCAAAGAGTATCATGGATCACACAGTAGATCAACTTGATGAATACAATAACAATCGATATAACGTACCAAACACCATTAATCCAACTGCCACCCCAATCACTTCCCCCCCATCCAGTAACGGCATTGTTCGCCGTGGCACCATTGCTACCCGCAGTCTCCGCCGTGGCAATGGCAATTTGGGTTGCCGATCCAATCTCCTTGGTCACCACACTACTACTACTACTTTGTGACCCACCATCGTCCCCCGCGCTTGCACCAGCATCAACAACAGTGGCACAAGTGACGCTCTCCGCCCAATCACAATAACCCCGTTCATTATCAAACATGAGCCCCAAACAACTTGTATACCCTCCCCGTGCTTTTCCACCGGCACAGTGAATGTATCGTGTGCAATCGTGGCTGGCTCGATCTCCTTCAAAGGTTGGATCGGAAGGGCAGGGTTGCCATGACGCGGATGCATCATCATCATCATCCGTGTTGGAAGAGGCATCAAGCTTGGCATTGGTGAAACTCCCCGCGGCAGGATTGCCATGCGTATATTCTTGAGAGTTGGGATCGTACGCTACAAGATTGGGGTTGTAGGCTCCTCCTTTTTGTTTCTTTTTGGCCATGCGGCGTGGTCGTTGATAGTGTGGGCGTGGGGAGTGTTGTTGTCCCTTGAGTTGTTCTTGGTGAGGACGATGGAGGTTGGGAACGTTGTGAATGTGGGGATGGGGTCGATGGAGGTTGCGTTCGCTTTGGGTGGTTGCTTCACTGATGGTGGCGGTTGCAGCTAGAGATGTTAGTAGCAAGGCCGTGGTGGATACCAGCATGGCTTGGCTACGATGCTGCTTCGAGCGTCGTGTTGATGTTGATGATGGTGGCATGATTCTATATTGGTCAATGTCAATATGTATAATAGTATATCGTTCTCTGCTAGCTCTATATCCGTCCGGCTGAAAAACAACTCTTTTGATCGCTCCGCGTTCTATCCGCTTTCGTCCGGCTCTATTGCTTTTTGACAAGACTGGCTATTTTTGTGTAATGGTTGTTATGGTTATGCTGGTCCTTCTTGATGATGCATGCCGATAGATTTATATCGAGGGGTTCATTAATTGTTCATCTTCTCAGTGGTATTATCATTCACTGCAATTGCTGGAGCGAAGGGGATTTTGGGGCAAAATTGGTGATTGGTTCAGTTTGGGGGGTGTGGTAGGCGCGTACATTTATTAGTCCCGGGCGGTTTCCAAAGATAATTTACATGCGCCTATTTGGTCGTATAGGTAACGTAAAGACGCCCTAATACTCTATAACGCTTTGGGTATAAGCTACTATGACAAATAAGTGGTCATTTTATTCTTTCATAGGCTCTTCTGCTGGAGAGCCTTTGTGTGAGAAGCATTGAAACAGGGAATAAATAATGTAAATTGTGTAACACGTGGAACACGCCTCTTGTCCAGCCTCTAAATAGCTCTAAATAATGGCGGGATCGGCGGGTGGAATGGATTTCACAATCATGACCACTTCTTGTAGTGAAATGGATCCAAAAACCCATGTACAGCTTGTGCTTGTCAATGTTGTGATGAGACTGCAGAACATTGTTTTTTTATCATTTTACAACTGTGTGTCACATGGAGAAAATGCAACATTCGTGTTTTTCAACCTCAAAACCCCTGCTGATGTTGCTGGTCATGATCAGCGTATATTGCGTTAGGGGGGGATGGGGGGGTTCAAGTCGGCAAAAAAACTTTGCAAATATCATAATGTCAATATGTGGGAAGCAATGTTGATTTGTGACATTAACGCTCTTTCTGGATTTCGTCATAGAGAACAACTCAATCAAAGGACAGTTGAGTGGTATATGAAAACCAGCCGCAATTTCCAACTTACACATATTGCGGTTTGCACGCATGAATCGATTTTGCTGTGCAACTTGAACTTGGGGTTCAAGCTGCCAGCCATTTCACATTTTTTACACCGAGGCTGCTTCTTGTGTTCCATTGGATTATGAGTATGTACACAAGTTTCAATAGTATTAGTATGGGGATCACAAAAAAGTTGGGATGTCTATTCAAGTGTTTATAATGTGGAACAATGTACTAAAGCCGAATGCAAAGAAGATCAAGGTTGCTCCTAATTCCACTCCTGCCTCCTGATTCTGTTCCTATTCCTGTCTCCCTAATCCTAAGGGAGATAGCAGTTGTTAAGTTGGGATAGCCGCGGATGGGTTTTCATCCTAGTGCCAGTGTCAGTGATCCCAGCTCACGTACCAAGAATCACCATTTCGGTTCCCGCCTAAATTCCTTGTCTTGCATCATAGCATCATAGGAATCAATATCTTATGTTGGCTTTTGACAACATAAGCCGAACTGTAATCGTTTTTCTGTTTTTTCGTCGACCGGAAACAATTGACCATGATTTCGATCTCACTGCACTTCCCCCTAGGGGGTGCTGATGCCCCCTTCCTTGCAGATTCATTGTGATACTATATTGCACATGTGTCTCCCCCAAATGCATATGAACAATATTCATCCTTCAACTAAACTTTAACTATCTCCGTACTCTAATTATTCATGGAGATTGAGATGGGAGTTGAGAGGGACCATATGCATATGGTTGCTGCATTCCTTGGATTTGAAAATTTGATGGACCCAATGGTGTGTTATTCCTCTATGGTGGAGACGGATATGTTAATTAATGAAATAAAAAGAGACCCTCCTTTATGTAATGTTTCTCATTATCAAAATTGTTGAACCCGCTGCACGGCACCACAAAAGCTGCTTCATTTATCATACTGAAAAACACAATTTTCGGGTTCCACCAGGTTAAATAAATGAGCTCTTACAGTGTGAAGTGTAAACTGCTCCTATTCCCGTCCGTACCTTAGCACCGTACCCACGCAACCTGGTTGTAATTGCTAATCATCACCCCATCCTGTGAAGGATGCCACTTTTGTTTCACCCACTCCCCTCCTGGAAAGGAGCAGAGTGTGTGTCGGTCCACGAGGCGCTTAGCGAGCATTCTAGGAGGTTGTAGCGCCTGAGATTTTGGCAAAATGGTTGTCTTCCACGTCGCACCAGCCATTATTGAGGAGCACGAACCGCCATCTCGAACGGATGGTAGAGGGACCTTTTCGCTTGCGACTTGGAATATTAGGAGCGGGCGAAAGAACGGATTGGAGAGCTCTTTGAGGGCAATGGCGTCTATGGGTGTTGACATCTGATTCTTACAAGAAACCAAGTTGACGGGGGGGGGGTTATACACGGCAATACGACGTGTACAAAGTCTTCGCAACCAAGGTTACCAGCGTTTGGCAGGAGGGGTTGCACTGTTCTGGAGAGTGGACGAGTTTGTTGAGGTGGAGGAGTTGAAGGCGCATGGGGCCAACGTCCTCAGTTTTCAATTGGAGATGGGCACCGACCACTATTTCGTCGTGGGAGCGTACATCCCACCCTCCGACCAGACAACTTCGGGGGAGGTGCAGAAGGCGCTGAAGCAATGTCCAAATGGCTGCACGCCATGGCTCATTGGCGACATAAATGTCAACTTGGAATCCCCCACGGGGGATGAAAGAGGCATGGACATAGCCGAGCAGGTGGATGCCATGAATATTGTTTGCGTGTCGCGACAGTTTGGACAGCGGAGGCGGTGTCGTATTCAAGGGAGATGGTCCTGGAGGATACGGCAACAGGGGAGATGGATATCTCCCATCCCGACTATTTTCTGTGCCCATCATCCCATCGGAGTCGTTTCAAGAACGTCGGCCTCCGCACTCCGCGTCATTCCAACTTTGATCATCATGCTATTGTTGCCCAGATCTATGCGGGGAATCCAAAGCGGCTGAAAGCGTATCGAAACAGGTGAACGCGTTTCCCCATTCGCATGC